>JAURVB010004819.1:0-120466 GCA_033002965.1 Piper betle
CCTGTGGGCACCCCAGCACCCCTGCCGCGCCACTGCTCATGGCCCACCCGCCCACATCCAGATCTAGCACCCCCGCCGCCCCCCCCGCAGCCCACCTGCCCACTCGCCACTAGCCCCTGCCCACAGCCCGGCCGCCACCCGCCCGCCGCACCGCGCCCCCGCCATCACAGGGCCTCCCGCAAGCCGGCCGGCCACCGGGCCTACCGCCCACCGCCGTCGCAGGAATCGGCCGATCCACCACCGGACCGGCGCGATGCCGATCCGATTTCGGGCCGACTCGGTCGGCCCCGAATCGGCCTCGGAATCGGCCGGTTCGGCCGATTCCGACCGATTTAAATCGATGTAAATCGGAATCGGTTTTTTTAATGAAATTACTAAAATACCCTAGGTATGATTTTTATTAAATTATTTAAGCATGGGTAAAATGGTAATTTGGATTTTAAAAACCTAAAATCAAACCCGCTCCCCCACGCCGCCGCCGCTCGTCCGCCCGCCGCCGCCCCGTTTCCGCCCTCCGCCGTGCTCCCCGACTCCGGGCTCGCCGCCGACCGGGCTACCGACCTCGCCGCCGACCTCGCAACGTCGCCGCCGAAGTGTGGCCGGACCGAATCGGGCTGTGACGCACGAATCGCCGCGACTCGCCGCCGCTCCGGGCCGCCTCGCCGCCGGCTGCGGGCCGCTGACTGTTCGTCCGACCGGGCTGCCGACATCCTCCGACATCGCCGCCGCGAGACTCGCCGCCGACCGGCGGCGGCGGCGGCGGCGGGGGTAAAGAGTGGCATTCTCGTAATTAAAAGTTGACTCGAGTCTAACTCGAGTCAAAAATAATAATTAATTCTAAATAATTTAAAAAATCTTAAAAAATATTTAAAAATATCAGAAACTATAATACACAGAATAATATCAAAATAACATCAATACCCAATTTTAATATATTTATATTATAAATTGTCAAATTATTATATATGACCGATTAAATTAATTTGGACCGATTCAACTGAACCGATTCTTGGCCGATTCAGACCGATTCCGATTCCGATTCCGACTCCCTGGAAAACCGATTCCGATTCCGATTCCGATTCATGCAACCATGCCTCCCACGACCCCTGCCACCGCCGCGAGCCACTACACGCCGCCCACTGCCACGCCCGAGCCGGTCGACCCCTGTTCCGACTCGATTAAATAAAAACTTGACTCGGTATCAACTAAGAGTTAAGTTAATAAAAAAATGACTCGGTCTTGACTCGAGTAAAGTAAATAAATAATTGACTCTGTTTCGACTCGAACTTAACAAAAATTGACCCAATATCGACTCAAGGCAAGTTAATAAAAAAATGAGTCGGTCTCAACTCGAGTAAAGTAAACAAATAATTGACTCTGTTTCGACTCGACTTAATAAAAAATTGACCCGAGTTGACACAGGAGATCCATCTTATATAACTTTCTTGTACATGATGAATACAAACCATGTAGTATGATGTAACATGTTGTAGAAATATAGTATGGTTTGTATTCATCATGTACAAGAAAGTTATATAAGATGGATCTCCTGTATCTTGTAACTCGGATCAATTTTTATTAAGTCGAGTCGAAATGGAGTCAATTATTTATTTACTTACTCGAGTCTAGACTGACTCATTTTTTTATTAACTTGCCTCGAGTCGAATATCAGGTCAATTTTTATTAAGTCGAGTCGAAACGAGTCAATTATTTATTTACTTTACTCGAGTCGAGACCAAGTCATTTTTCATTAACTTGACTCGAGTCGATACAAAGTGAAGTTTTTATTTAGTCGAGTCGGAACAGGGCCGGCCTGCAGTGGCGAGTGGCGCACATGATCGAGTCAGGTTTTTATTACAAAATTATTTTATATTTTTAAACTTATTTTATAGTATTGACTCCGAGTCGGATATAATTAAATTTTTATTATGAAATTATATTATTTTTAAAAAATTTATTTTGTAATCAAAAACTTGATTCGAGTCGAGACCGAGTCACGTTTTCATTACAGAATTATTTTATTTTTAAAAATTTATTTTTGTAATCAAAACTTGACTCGGTCCAGTACAAGATCGATTCAAGTTTTTATTACAAAATTATTTTATTTAAAAATTATTTTTGTAATATTAACTTACAGTCAGGGATCGAGTTAAGTTTTATTATGAAATTATTTTATTTTTAAAATTTATTTTGTAATATTAACTAGAGTCATATTGAGTAAAGTTTTTATAACCAAAATACCCTCACCTGTTTCTTCCCTGTTTATTTTGGTGCGCCACCCCCCTGCCGGCGACCTAACTGACGGCCGTCTGTTGGCCAACAATGTCGCCGCCTCGGGGCTGGATGGGCCTATTGGGAAAAGCCTGGCGCCAACCAGGCAGGGGCGGCTGGGCGCAAGCGGCCGTGAGAGGAGGAGGAGCAACGCGGGGAGGGGGATTGCACACGGCTACGGTGGGGGTGGTGGGGGACGACTACATTGTGCAGGGCCGGGGTTGGTCGAGCGAGAGCGGGGTGCGGCCAAGGGGGGTGGCATGAAACCGTGCGCGAGGGGCGGGGCTCGTGGTGGGCGGGGAGCAACGTGGTGGGGGCCGGCGCAGCTACTGGTGGGGGACAGCAGGCCGCGGGGAGGGCCGAGGGCACCTTGGCCGGGGGCGGGACGGGGTCGGGGTAACACTCGGTTGGGCGCCCACTCGTGAACTCGACCCGTGGATCGTCATCGGCGACCGAACCGTTCGCTAATGTACTGGTTCGGTTAAGCCGACCCGGATCTGCCCTCGGCGTCTTAAGATGGGGATGCAACTATGAGATGCATGAATGGGAACAATTGGGTTCTAACGGAGTCCTACATGCATGTGATGATATGCAAGCAAAACAAAACCATTCAACAAGCAAGAAATTTAAATAAAAATTCATTAATATTTACGAAAAAACAGACAGAATCTCCCCTAAAAGTGCAATAGGGGCCAACCTGTCCACAACAAGGGTATATAAATATTTTATCAAAATACGATAAAACATAACAATCTACTATGGCATTCAGTCATTATCTCTTTCGTTTCATCTGAGCCGAGTCTGAACTCCAAGGCTCCCTACTCATTCACAATTATCCGCTCGTCTCATAAGAAGCAATTTATCAAGACAAAAACATTCTAATTATCATTCACACAGCATTAACACACCATCATTATACATTACACGTGGCAGGTACATGTGTGCGCGGTTCCGTGCTGCTCCTCCGCAGTCCCGACAGCTTTCATCGCTCGCATTCCTCACCTACATATATATAGAAAAACCGTTAGTAACGAGTGTTACCGGCCCGGAAAATAACTAATATCAATCTGGCACAGGAGAGCAAACTCTCCTGTTGAATGAAAACCATATACTTCCTCAAGAACTCTCATCAGGGCACATATGGGAGCCGTCGCCCTCGGGTCGACAAGCGTCCCCCTTTCTTTCTCATTCTCATACCTTAGCCATTTCTCTATCGCTTCTCGCATCAAATCTCATTCCTTTTCGCCCTCTACACCTTTCATATTACTCCTGGCCTTGAGCACGAAGGCCGAGCACTCTCAGGTAGTCGCCTTTAGTACCCTTTGAAACCACAAGTCTAGAGATGCGCTGCATTGCAGTACCTGTGAACCTCCACATTTCTCCGGGTTTGAGGAACTCGAAGGTGGAGTTGTCAGAATCCCTAGGGAATGAAACAGCCCGCCCATTCCAGAGCCCACTATCGACTCACATGTGCCCGCTCATGTAGCACGGTAGTCGGATTTCCCTCATTCAATCTCTCACTGAAAACGCGAAAACTATACATATATATAGGTCTAGGTTGGGATTTATACAATAGGCCCGAAGGCATCGTGAGCTGGATCTGAAGTTCGAAAACAAACTCGAGGGATCTCATCCTCGAGGGTTATTAATCAGAAAAATCGTTGGCTAAATGGCCCGAGTTAAGTGGGATCCGATAAAATGCCACTTAACTCGTCCTGCATATGATAAATCAGCACACAAAATCGAACGAAGTACAAGATAATGTATTGCTGATTTATCATGTGCAGGACGAGTTAAGTGGCTTTTTATCAGATCCCACTTAACTCGGGCCATTTAGCCAACGATTTTCCGGATTAATAACCCTCGAGGATGAGATCCCTCGAGTTTGTTTTCGAACTTCAGATCCAGCTCACGATGCCTTCAGGCCTATTTTATAAATCTCAACCTAGACCTATATATATATATATATATATATATATATATATAGTAGTTTTCGCGTTTTCAGTGAGAGATTGAATGAGGGAAATCCTACTACCGTGTTACGCGAGCGGGCACGTGTGAGTCGATAGTGGGCTCTGGAATGGTGTGCGGGCCGTTTCATTCCCGAGGGATCCTGACAACTCCACCTTTGAATTTCTCAAACCCGGAGAAGTGTGGAGGTTCACGGAGTACTGCAATGCAGCGCATGTCTAGACTTGTGGTTTCAAAGGGTACTAAAGGCGACTGCCTAAGAATGCTCGACCTTCGTGCTCAAGGCCAGGAGTAATATGGAAGGTGTAGAGGGCGAAAAGGAATGAGATTTGATGCGAGAAGCAATAGAGAAATGGCTAAGGTATGAGAATGAGAACAGAAGGGGGACGCTATTGACCCGAGGGCGACAGCTCCCATATGTGCCCTGATGAGAGTTCTTGAGGAAGTATATAGTTTTCATTCAACAGGAGAGTTTGCTCTCCTATGCCAGATTGATATTAGTTATTTTCCGGGCCGGTAACATTCGTTACTAATGGTTTTTCTATATATATGTAAGTGAGGAATGTGAGCGATGAAAGCTGTCGGGACTGCGGAGGAGCAGCACGAAACCGCGCACACATGTACCTGCCACGTGTGATGTATAATGATGGTGTGTTAATGCTGTGTGAATGATAATTAGAATGTTTTTGTCTTGATCAATTGCTTTTTATGAGACGAGCGGATAATTGTGAATGAGTAGGGAGTCTTGGAGTTCAGACTCGGCTCAGATGAAATGAAAGAGATAATGACTGAATGCCATAGTAGATTGTTATGTTTTAACGTATTTTGATAAAATAATTATATATCCTTATTGTGGACAGGTTGGCCCCTATTGCACTTTTAGGGGAGATTGTGTATGTTTTTCGTAAATATTAATGAATTTTTATTTAAATTTCTTGCTTGTTGAATGGTTTTGTTTTGCTTGCATATCATCACATGCATGTAGAACTCCGTTAGAACCCAATTGTTCCCATTCATGTATCTCATAGTTGCATCCCCATCTTAAGACCCCGAGGGTAGATCCGGGTCGGCTTAACCGAACTGACATTAGCGAACGGTTCGGTCGCCGATGACACTATGGTCGGTTCACGGTGCTCCCAACGGGTGTTACCCGACCGGGTCCGCCCGACCAAGTGCCCTGGCCCCTCGCAGCCGCCGTCCCCAGCAGTGCGCCGGCCCCCCACCACGTTGCTCCCCACCCACACGAGCCCCGCCCTCATGCCGGTTTCGCCACCCCCTTGGCCGCACCCCGCCGCTCCTCGACCAACCCCCCGGCCCTGCCTGTAGTCGTCCCCCACCACCCCCACCTAGTAGTCGTGGCAATCCTCCTCCGCGTTGCTCCTCCTCCCTCACGGCCGCTTGCGCCCAACCGCCCCTGCCTGGTTGGCGCCAGGCTTTTCCCAATAGGCCCATCCAGCCCCGAGGCGGCGACATTGTTGTCAACAGACGGCCGTCAGTTAGGGTCGCCGGCAGGGGTGGCGCACCAAAATAAACAGGGAAGAAACAGGTGAGGGTATTTTGGTTATAAAAACTTTACTCAATAGGACTCTAATTAATATTACAAAATAAATTTAAAAAATAAAATAATTTCATAATAAAAACTTAACTCGATCCTGACTTAAGTTAATATTACAAAAAATAATTTTTAAATAAAATAATTTTGTAATAAAAACTTGAATCGATCTTGTACTGGACCGAGTCAAGTTTTGATTACAAAAATAAATTTTAAAAAAATAAAATAATTCTGTAATAAAAACGTGACTCGGTCTCGACTCGAATCAAGTTTTTATTACAAAATAAATTTTTAAAAATAATATAATTTCATAATAAAAATTTAATTATATCCGACTCGAGTCAATACTATAAAATAAGTTTAAAAATATAAAATAATTTTGTAATAAAAACTGACTCGATCATGTGCGGCCACCGCCCTGCCCTGAGGCCGTCTCGTTCCGACTCGACTAAATAAAAACTTCACTTTGTATCGACTCGAGTCAAGTTAATGAAAAAAATGACTTGGTCTCGACTTGAGTAAAGTAAATAAATAATTGACTCTGTTTCGACTTGACTTAATAAAAATTGACCTGATATTGACTCGAGGCAAGTTAATAAAAAAATGAGTCGGTCTAGACTCGAGTAAGTAAATAAATAATTGACTCCATTTCGACTCGACTTAATAAAAATTGATCCGAGTTACAAGATACAGGAGATCCATCTTATATAACTTTCTTGTACATGATGAATACAAACTATACTATATTTCTACAACATGTTACATCATACTACATGGTTTGTATTCATCATGTACAAGAAAGTTATATAAGATGGATCTCCTGTGTCAACTCGGGTCAATCTTTATTAGGTCGAGTCCGAAACAGAGTCAATTATTTGTTTACTTTACTCGCAGTCGAGACCGACTCATTTTTTATTAACTTGCCTTGAGTCGATATTGGGTCAATTTTTATTAAGTCGAGTCGAAACAGAGTCAATTATTTATTTTCTTTACTCGAGTCGAGACCGAGTCATTTTTTTATTAACTTAACTTTAGTTGATACCGAGTCAAGTTTTTATTTAATCGAGTCGGAACAGGGTCGACCTGGCTCAGGCGGTGGCAGGGTCGTGAGGCATGGTTGCATAAATCGGAATCGGAATCGGAATCGGTTTTTCAGGGAATCGGAATCGGAATCGGAATCGGTCTGAATCGGCCAAGAATCGGTTCAGTTGAATCGGTCCAAATTAATTTAATCGGTCATATATAATAATTTGACAATTTATAATATAAATATATTAAAATTGGGTATTGATGTTATTTTGATATTATTCTGTGTATTATAGTTTCTGATATTTTTAAATATTTTTTAAGATTTTTTTAAATTATTTAGAATTAATTATTATTTTTGACTCGAGTTAGAATCGAGTCAACTTTTAATTACGAGAATGCCACTCTTTACCCACGCCGCCGCCGCCGCCGGCCCGGTCGGCGGCGAGTCTCGCGGCGGCGATGTCGGAGGATGTCGGCAGCCCGGTCGGACGAACAGTCCGCGGCCCGCAGCCGGCGGCGAGGCGGCCCGGAGCGGCGGCGAGTCGGCGGCGAGTCGCGGCGATTCGTGCGTCACAGCCCGATTCGGTCCGGCCACACTTCGGCGGCGACGTTGCGAGGTCGGCGGCGAGGTCGGTAGCCCGGTCGGCGGCGAGCCCGGAGTCGGGGAGCACGGCGGAGGGCGGAAACCGGGCGGCGGCGGGCGGACGAGCGGCGGCGGCGTGGGGGGAGCGGGTTTGATTTTAGGTTTTTAAAATCCAAATTACCATTTTACCCATGCTTAAATAATTTAATAAAAATCATACCTAGGGTATTTTAGTAATTTCATTAAAAAACCGATTCCGATTCCGAATTGGCTAAATCGATCGGAATCGGCCGAACTCGTGCCGATTCCGCATTTGAATCGGCCGATTCCTGCAACAGAGGTGGGAGGTGGCGGGGTGGCCGGCCGGCGGTGGTGGAGGCCCCTGTGATGGCGGGGAGCGGTGACCCCGGGCCGCAGGCGGGCGCAGTGGCGGCGGGTGGGTGGCGGTGGCCCGGGCTGTGGGCAGGGGGTAGTGGCGAGTGGGCAGGTGGGCTGCGGGGGGGTGCTAGATCTGGATGTGGGCGGGTGGGCCATGAGCAGTGGCGGGCAGGGTGTTGGGGTGCCCACAGGCGATGGCAGGTGGGGTGTTGAGGTGCCCGCGAGCGGGGTACAGGGGTGCCTACAAGCGGCGAGCGGCCGGCGGCAGGGTGCCCAGCTGGGGGGTGGTGCTGACGACGATGGGCTGCTAGATCTAAATGGGCAGCCCAGACATGCTGTGGATGTGCTGCTTGCAGCAAACAGTAACATGCCTTTTATATAAGATCCCTCAACTTAGTCCCACATCTAATACCTACTGGGAGAAGATCTTGTTTATAAGTGGGAATGGATTATAGATCTTCAACTTGGGTTAACCATTTTAAAGAAATGACTTAGGCCCATTACGTTGCACTTTGGGCCGGGTCATTGCAGGTGGTATTAGAGCAACCTGGTTCCGTGTTAGATGGTGGGCTGGAATAGGGACGTTGGCTAGACTGCCGGTCATGGGCCAGAAAGGTCGTGGGCTGGGGCTTGCAACGGGCCAAGTATGGGCATTTCGGGAACAAAATTTCCTAAGGTGGGTGGATTGTGAAATCCTCAACTTAGTCCCACATCCAATACCTACCGGGAGAAGATCTTGTTTATAAGTGGGAATGAACTATAGATCTTTAACTTGAGTTAACCATTTTAAAGAAATGACTTAAGCCCATATACACATATACACACATAAAAGGGGGTAATATGTACCGCAACATAGTCGAGTTGGCTGTGATAGTGTTAAAAATGAAAAAAACAAACAATAATAAGGGTATAATAGGAAGAAATAATCTCATCTTCCTCAATGTTTAAAGTCCCTACTTCACGCGAATTGTTACTATTGTTTCTCAAGTCTAATCGAAGCAACTAAAAACATTGCTAAAATTTTTAATGATTGGTCTCTGAATTATTTTCCTCTCTTTGAAAGTTTTTTGTGAAGATTTGCCCAAGATTATTGTGTGGTTGATGTTCCAGCATTGGTGGCACTTGAGCCTTGCAAAGCCATTGGAATTGCACTCCCTCCATGTATGGTGAGAAGGAGTTTTATTAGCTGTTTGAATCAAACTTGGGATGGCCACTTCTTGTCAGCCATCAACGGTAGTTATTTTGGCCTTTTTCTTTAACAGAATCAGGTGGTGGAAACTAGAATAAAAACAAAGAGAGAGGTGTTATTTTGATGGTGAGAAAGAGAAAATGATAGTGTTGCCGGAGGTGGAGATGACGAAAAAAGATAGCGACTTTTTTAGTTGTTAGGAGAAAATGATACAGTGTTGCCGTAGGTGGAGATGACGAAAAAAGATAACGAGTTTTTTAGTTGTTGGTACCGGTGTAGTGGCGAGGTTTTCCCATCATAGCTAACTTGGTTGTGCTATTGTATATACTACATTTTCCAATATATATATATAGGAAAAAGTATTGTGTTAGCTGTGGTGCATTTTTTCAAGCCGTTGGTTTTCATCTAATGGCTGATGTCTTTCGATCTTCTCATCCTTTCCGCAATAGGCTGATGTCCAAGACAAACGCTGCTTCCCGCCCAATGCCTGCTCTCAACCCGGGTTGCATGAATTGCCGATTCCGAATCGGAATTGGCCAATTCAACTCGGATCAGAGGAAAACTGATTCAAAAAACCCATTGAATCAGTATTCATCTGAATCGGTCCATGAATCGGCCGATTTGAGCCGATTCGAGCCGATTTCGGGCGCAGGGGGGGCGGGGCGTGGCGGGGTGGGGCGGCAGCAGAGAGGGACAGGGCGAGGCTGGTGGGGGAGGCGGGGCGCAGTGGGCGCAAGGCGAGGCGCGGCGGGCGAGGGCGGGGCGGGGTGGGGTGGGCGAGGGCGGGGCGGGTCTGGGGGAGGGGGGGCGGGGTGCAGCGGGCGTAGGGCAAGGCTGGCGGGGCTAGTTGGGGGAGGCGGGGCTCGGCAGGGGGAGGTGGGGCATGGCGGGTGCAAGGCAAGGCGCGGCAGGCGAGGGCGGGGCGGGGCGAGGCGGGTCTGGGGAGGGGGTGGGGCGGGTCAGGTCTGGGGGGGGCGCAGCGGGCGTAGGGCGAGGCTGGCGAGGCTGGTTGGGGGAGGCGGGGCTCGGCGGGGAGGTGGGGCGTGGCGGGTGCAAGGCAAGGCGCGATAGGCTAGGGCGGGGTGGGGCGAGGCGGGTCTGGGGGGAGGGGGGCGGGGCGGGCGGGGCAGGTCTAGGGGGGCAGGGCGCGGCGCAGGGCGGGGTAGGTTTGGGGGGAGGGGGGCGCGGCAATGGCCGCGGCAGCGGCGACGGGGAAGGAGGGCGGATGCGGAGAGAGGGCGAGGGAAAGAAATAACACTCAGTGGCATTCTCATAATTAAAACTTGACTTGTATCTGACTCGAGTCAAAAATAATAACTAACTCTAATTCAAAAAATCTAAAAAATATTAAAAAATATCAGAAAATATAATACACACAATAATATCAAAATGACATCAATATCTAATTTTTATATATTTATGTTATGAGTTGTCAAATTATTATATATAACCGATTTAGACCTATTCAGACCGATTCAACTAAACCAATTCCTGTTCGATTTAGACCGATTCCGATTCCGACTCTGACTCCTTCGAAAATCGATTCAAATTCCGATTCCGATTTATGCAACTATGCTCTCAACTACAAGCCGAAGAAGAGTTGCCTGCCCTTTACTGCCCAAAGACCTTGCCAACAGCATCTCCTTACTGCCTAAAGACCCAACCTATTCCAAGGGCTAAGAGGTTAGACCTTATCTTCTATAGAAAGCTTACACCTTTTTACTCCCCAAAGTTTTTTATTTGTTGATTTCAGTTTATACGTGTGCCCAAATCTTGTTATAAACATATGATTATCACCTTCTAGGTATTAGGGATTTTTAACTTATGCAATGTTATTTCATTGTTGGTGCGATGTTTCCTTTTTTATTTATTTCCTTTTGTACCCCTGATTACTTTCATATTTCTTTATGTACGCTCGAGCACAACCCTGCACAGCCGACATAAAAATTAATATACGAAAGTTGTATTCTCATATTTTAACCTAACACAAGGATAAAAGCAAAGCACAGCGATCAAAAGCTGCCATAAAAATCACCGAATCAAAATAATTAAGTGCTATCATATGTAATATTTCCCAAAAAAATCAAGTTAGTATCACATCTAATATATTTATTTGGTAACATTCAATATATTAATAAGGATGTACTTAAGACCTTCTATTTGATTAATTATTTTTTAAGAAATAATTAAGTCAATCAATTTACACTATAGGTCTTTATATAAAATATACTAAAATCCATATTAGGTAGACAATAATATGTCAAAAGAAGGGATTTTTTATGATGAAATCTCCTTAAAATAGACAAAATGTACGATGAGATAAGTTAGTCTATATTTAATACCTATCGGATTAAGATCTAATATATAAATGAGAATGTGTTTAAAATCTTCATATTGATTAATCATCATTTTGTACTAATTGGGTGGGGCCTTTAAAATTGTCTCAATGTCATTCCCATCAAAGACATACACACACATGATGATTGTATTATTGAAAGGGAAATTCGTTGTAGTTTTTAATTTTTGAAAGGTGCGGTGAATAAATAATCAGATTAGCGGGAGTCAAGTGATGTTGAAATCAGTGGGTAGCTGCCGAGGAGAGATATTTAACCTACGTTCTCGCAATTTAGTAATATTCTAAGTAGTTTCATCAAATGGCAACCTCATAACTCGGACCACTACCTCCTGGCGATGCTCAGCAACAGCACAAAGAAAGAAAAACAGCATGAAGACGGCAGCAGCGGCATGATCGGCGGGCATTTGTCATATAACAGGTTACAAAAGACGGAACAAGAAAGGATTTGGTTAGGACGAGATGACGAGTATTCCAGGCGTTCTTAAAACACGAGGCGACACGCATGCATGAGTAATGAAAGCGATTACCGATGTACGTATCCATTTGTCATATAACAGGTTCTGTACATCTTTATCTATGCATGCATTTGAAGATGTTCACGGTCACAAATTCGATCACCATTTCAAGAAAACCTAAAGAACGTGAAATTGCAAGTGCATGGTAAACGAAGTTCGGAAACTTGTAGACACGAAAAATCCCTTCGTATATTACGAACAGGTGTGCAATTTCAACAGCGTTTTCATGTGTTCTATATATACATTCATTTTTCTTTAGCATCAGGGCTAACTAATCCAGATCGATTGAGGGAGATTCCAGTTCACAAGTTGTACAGAAAACTTAATTAACAATGGTCATGACAGAAATGATCTAATTAATCGGAGAAAACTCTCAAATCTTAACTTGAAACTGAATTAATAAAAGGATTATCATTGATCTGCAGGAATATATTTTGCAAATAACCATGGATATCTAAAATAGCAAAACAAGATGGCAGACATGGCCCCTTGTTCTCCACAATGCACGTCTCGACAGCTACCGCTGGACGCTCGTATATTCAACCTGCTTCACTCCCAGTCATACAATCAAGAACTAAAACCAAAATTAATCACCTTCATCAACCAACCTGCTAGCCGAGGAGATCATTGACATCACAATCTAATTCTTTGCAATAGTGCTACGATTGGTAGAATTCATGTATATATATCAACTAGTCGCTAACCAGCATGATGTACGGCTTATGGATTTGAAACAAATCTTGATAATAATAAAAATTAAAATAAATTCTAATTACAATAGAAAAGTACATGTTAAAAGGATTAGAAACAAATTTTATTTACAATAAAAAATTAATATTTTTATTAATAGAAAATAAAAGATGCATAATATTATAAAATAATTAGAGAACATGTGACAACACTAAATTAAAAAATTTTAAATTCAATATATAAATCATAGAAGCTATACGAGATGTAATTCTTATAAAATTTTCCCATTCTTTATATAGAGCTTATTTGCAAAGACATTACTTACCTCATTATTCTGCTCAGTCTCAACAGCAGCTTTAATAATGTGCTCCACGCCGACGAGATTGGTCTCGAAACTGCGCACATCATTAGCGACTTTGATACGTTTGTTTCGTAACATCTTAAAAATGGACTTGAGCTCACCCATGTCTTTGAATGAGCAATAGCGATGAGGGGATTAGAAGGGGTATTTGCCGACGAGTTCGCAGCGACAGATGTTTTCTCTGCTCCCTTGTTCATCTCAGAAACTGATATTGGTTGGCTAGCCATGCATATTGTAACTTGTGAAAGGAAGAGAAAGAGGAGGAGATCAGAATATTAGGGGAGACACTATAGAGAATCAGAAGGGCAGTGGGTTATTTTCTCTTTGCATGGTTTTATATATATGCTTGCTACCTTTCTCTTGCTCTTATATATATATATATAGATGTTGGGAGGGATTACAAGTGTTGTATGTGCGTTTCCATTATATTTTGGTGTGGGATGAAATCTTGTGGGCAATCCTGCAGATTTCACATTGCCTTGTTGAGCTCTTTTATATGTTGTAACTGAACCGTCTATATACTTGTTCATATATGCATAAAGTTGCCTCGAATCTTGCACACTTAAATATTCATTATTTCCTACAAAAACTGATTTAAAGAAACTAGATCATATATTTTTTGTTTTAGGCCTGAATTTGACAAAATATAACATATAAAAGATGCGTATCAGATTTTAAGTGTCCTTGTGAGTTGATTATAATCAATCATGATTAAGCATTGTAGTCAGTGGAAAATAAAATTTGACTTCGCAAACCATATCTTTTAACGGAGTTGACTCAGAGGATTAAAGGCAACTTAAATAGAATTTCAAAGATATATGAACAAGGCCTCCGTATTTTTTAAAAACACCTTTCAACTATGTTTAAAAACCACAAGTAGTTTAATCATTTATGTTTGATGGAAAATAATCTGTTGGAAGACCCAATGAATAATAAGAGACGTATAGATAAGAATACTCACTTAATCTTGAAATAATAAAAATACCATAAAGATATTTAACAGGTAAATGATTTGCATAAAGATGATTGGGTCTTAAGGCTGTAAGGCCTTACAGAAGACTATTACTCTATATCCGATAAAATATATTTTCCCACGGATCTATATTTACATGTATTCTCTGTAAACTCTAATGAAAAAGGATCTCCCCTTGTCTACATGTAATTTTTTATTTCTATTTAGTTGGGATGAAATTAAATAATTAATGCAAAATTTCAAAAAGTAAGTGAATAATCTGATACAAAATTTCTCATGTTTGGAGAATAAACATAAAACTTTCAACCATATAAATGTGTATTTAAATTATTGCAATTATATTCCGCTTTCAAGACGTCCTAAAAATAACAGTACCGTTAAAACAACTGGAGCGAATGCATATAAAGCTCATGAACTCAATCAATTTAATACACTTGTCTTTTCTGGCATAGCGTACTTAATTTAGATAGTAGTTTTTACGTTACATGTTATGTCATTCAAAAAAACGCAAAATTAATTCAGGATGCAATACATACCAAATGGAGATCCTTTTTTCTTTTCTTTTTTTTAAAAAAAATTAGGCATTTAATGCAAGGCAAGTTTTTACTGGTGGAACTACCTATATATACGTCAATTATTATATTTATGCAAGCCGGCCGACCGCTCATGTTAAATTTTAGCTGGACTAAAGATATCACCACCGATAATAAAATATCCCTTTCTTATTCAATTTTTTATGATTAATATATATATATATATATATATGTATATAGCCAAAATTCGATCGTTTATTTCGCTTTAAACCGAAATCTACTCGGCCCTACCTTTACGCTAGGAGGCCTGCCTCGTCTTATAAACTGATCATTGGTCAGGCTAGGCCGAGATAAACACAGTCATTTTTCTGGCCGTCCCAAACAGTCTTACTGACTTCATTTGCCGGATACCATCTCTGGGTGAATTCCTTTAAACGAAAAAGAAAAGAAAAAAAAAGAACAAATAAAAAAAAACAACTCTAAGTGACATGATTACTTTTCATCTTTTTTCACTTCTTTTCATTTTTTCTTTTTCCTCTTTTGTCGCTTTTTTTCCGCCATTCTCTTTTTCACCCCCTTAATAACCTCAGTGACAGGTAGAAGTTTTCTTTTCTCCCACTTTCTTACACATTTCTCACTTTTCTAACTCACTGACCAAAGCAGGCTTTAAGCTTTCATGGGCAGGACCCATCCTCTAAGTTGAAGCCCACTTCTACATAAATCCCGAGGTTCATCTTCTCGATACCATCAGGTCTTTCACATTCCTTAGTCGTATTGACACGTCAGGAATCCAGATAATCTCGCCCTTATCATTTGGGTACCACATTTCACTGCTCTACTTCTCCCTTTGGTGATCTTAATTTCGAATGATGAAATAATGCGGTGTCAAAGAGTACATTCAGAAGATAAATAACAATCACGCAGGAGTGCTCACTGCAACTGGTTTGCACCAACAGAATCAGAAGAATAAGTTTTTGTTGAAAAAGCAATTCACAAGATTGAGCAGCTTCTTCTATTCTTCAGCAACGAGTTCTGGATTAGAATCATAGTCGTGCCTGAAACAAGCAAAATGAGCGCAAAGAATCATGATGTGGATTGATTTTTCAAGAATCGGGAAGAACATTGAGCAATAAAGAAGAATTTCTATAAGGCGAAGAAAACAATGAGAAATGCATTTGTTAAACCATATGGAATGAAGTCAACCAGTCCAAAATTCATAATTATTAACAAGAATTATCACGCCCAGACAATATTATAATCTGTAGATTTTGAAGACCCCAACTTTTTCTGTTTACCATATTCCAAACTTCAACTTCATTTCACATACGAGTAAGTAAAGATGTCTCTCACCACTTCCAGACAATTACCCAATTCAATGTATTGTTCCGTACCTAATTTTGCGAACAAGTTGATAAATGCCAGTTCCAGCCATGGCCACATTCACACTAAGGAGGTTCCAGTTCTTCTGCAAAATTTCAAAAGGTAAAGTATTCAGTAACCCCCCTTGCAAGAAAGTTTTTACCTGAGACTGAAAAAAAACTTAATCAGTGCAGCATCAACAACCATGAAAACTCAAGCTCCACTTCAAACCTTAAGAAGAAGGCAAATGCGAAAACTGACAGCATAAACCTACTTAAAATCACAACAGCATATAGTACCAAGACAAGGCAGGTTAAGATGAAAGTAACAAACACGGCAGAACCGCTCCTTAAGTTCCTCTGTAGAGCTGGACAGGTTTCAACAACAAAACTCAACAAACAACAGGAAGCATGTGATTATACATGCTAATCTGGAGAAACAATATCTGAAGAAGAAAAAAGTTGTAAAACCTCTAGATGCTTAAAATTTCTTCATACTCACCGGTGTTATAACCATACTGTAGCGGGACCAAATTAGCCCTGTGCAAGTAACAGCTGATGCATACCAGAAAAATAGGAAAACAAATGTCAAAATGGCAATCATTAACTTGATTAAAGAGAAAAAAATTCCCAAATGACATTGATTTTAACTATTTGGGCTTTGTTAAAATAATTGTTTTTGCAAGTCTAGTAAGTTATTGACCACTCTGCATCCCAAACTTCTAGGCAGACAGCAATTGTTAAATTAGAAAAACATCAACAGCAGATTACCAATTTGTTGAGGATAAGAAAGCTTTTCAGGCGGCTTTGAAAAATCTGCAATATTTGCTATGCTGATGCCCCACTTAAATGTTGGTGCCCAGAAGTGGACTGCACATGAATAAAAAAGATAAGTACTTCTAGAGAAACTTTAGTAAAGGAAAAATTGCAAGAATCGATTTCACACAGGAATCTCTGTTATCGCCTTAATGAAGGAAATAGGTGGTGGGACAAAAATCAAAATGTGAAGATTAAAGCTCATATTCATAGTAAACATACAACTTACTCAACACATCTTTCCATTGACCAAACTAATAATTCTAGACAGCCACAGATGTGAGCTGATGGTGATAGGATGAAAGCTCACATAATAACACAAGATATTAAAAAACAAACGAAGGAAGAATACATAAGAGAAATCACTCTTCAGTATTAATTTTTATGGGACAAAAATAATTTATAGATAGCATTATAATGTTGGTCTTGAGCCTCCATAAGGAAGATGGTCGGCATAGGACGTATATCCAGCTATCAAAGATGCCAACTATTTGGAAAGAGATGGGATGATTTGTAAAGAAATCATGGCAACAGATGCAAGCCAAACAAAACAACCTGTACCAAACACATGGCTATTGCCTTGCATGAAACATAATTAACATGCAGCCAAAGTGAAGTGTTATCTACTATACTTGGAATTGGATACAGCATATATAACAACGGAGTACAAATGGTAATAAACAGAATAGTAAGAGCAAATACTAACTAGTTTTAGGTCCTGCCGGATGATTCCAGAGGGCTTGAAGCTTTGTTGCAGCCATTAAGACACCTTACTACCATGCACCGCTTGAATTACTCATTCAAGATGTAGAACAAAAAATATAGAACGCAAAGAGCAGCTTAGATGCAGAGTGTCATCTAACAACAACCTTGGCAACTATTCGTTAATCGACGTTTACCAATTTGCGTCTTCAAAGCAAAAAAGAAAATAGGAAAATAAAGCGATAAATTGATGGAGGCATCCGACAAACAAAGGCAACAAAACAGCATAAAATCTAAGATTTGATTGCACTGACCGCAGGGGTTTGATAGGACATGCACAAAAAATGATAGTTTTTTAGAAATTTTATATCTTCCAGATTAAAAAAATCGACGACAAAAATATTCGTTTTTTTGGCTGATAAAATAAATGTAGTTTGATTGCTCTGAATCCACTCCGGTTTTCCTAACCGAAAATACTCAGAGCAGGCGACGACTAGTCAAAGAATCCCTAATCAAAGATCAGCAGCTTCGGGGGATTATCTGACACTATTATTAATCCACCCCTTCATTCCTTTGTTACAAATCAACAAAAAAAATGGAAATTAACATCAACAACAAAGAAAAAAGTATATTAGGAAAGGTTAGCAGTTCTTCCATCATTTCTTTATCAGTCATGAATAGTGACCAACCAAAAAAACGCGGGAAACCAGTTGATCAAGAAATTTGATCAAAGCGGGAGGATTTGGAAAAGAGGGAACTCACCGCTGGGTTGTCTCCGAATGTTTGGATGAGGGAGGAGGAAGCGCTTGAGGTATCCCGACGGCTCCTCCCTTCTGAACAAGACAGGCATAAACAAGACAAAGCACTTTTATAAATAAAATAAAAACCAGGCAAACGTTACATAGTAACATAAATTATAATAATTTAATATATTAATTATAAATTATAATTTTAATGATAGATCCTAATTTTAATAATCTGATTTATTTTTATTTTTTACTTTCTTATATTTTCATGGATCAAACATCTTACTTTTAATTACAATTCAATATTAAATTCTTCTTTCATTAATACAACATCTTACTTTTAATTACAATTCTAATATATATAATAAATATTATATATATATATACACACATGCACATAAGAGTAAATTTTATACATATACCTAATTTTTACAACCGAGTAACACATGCACCTCATCGTGTGTGCTCTCGAAGCACCTAAAGCGGCATGTGTTGAGAAGCGCGAACAAAAGAGTGGTTTTTCTTTCTTTTTTAAAAAGAAATCAATTGAACAATAGGGGAAAGCATGAGTAAGAGTAACTTTTATGTGGCTCACTTATAGTTTGATTTATAAGATTCACTATAACTATTTATTATTTTAAAATTTTTACCATATTTAAAGCTATAAACTATGTTTATAAAATTCTATCATAATCAAATTTTTACCATTTTGTTGTTGATTAAAAAAATTAAATATGTAATTAATTTTTTATAGTTTTATATATTATAAACCTAGCAATACTAAGTTAGTTAAAAATTATAGCTATTTAAGTGCTTTTCATTCACGAAATATAAAATGTTCAAACCACCCGAACTATAACAATCTAGTAACGCAAATTAAAAAATAAGTAAATAAATATCTAAATTAAATAAATTCATTAAAGTGGCACTTTAACAATTTAAGTTTCTAGGTGTAATATTGAGGCATAAATGATTTTTAAAGCTATTTATAAAATAACTAAATAATATTTGATTAAATTTATAAAGTGGTACCATGTAGCCACCTACCATTATTGTTTATATTTAAAATTGGTTTGATTAAATTAACTATTTTTGTTACTATTTTTCATTTGATGAATAAATATTTCAGCATTTTTTCTTCCATTTAATTCGGATTAATAGGAAAATGATAAATCAAGTGACCATTTACAGCCACCGGCATAACTATAAGAGTTTTTATTACTTATTTATTTTAACATTTCAAAACTATTATATAAATATTTAATAAACGGTGGTTTATTTAAAATTGGTTAGATCTCGACCATAAAACCCTTCAGCACATTACTCTTCGTTTTAAACACAAAATTAAACGCACACTCCTGGAAAATCTTGCTCCCATCTCGACTCAAGCAAACTTTTACTCGGACCATATTTTAGGTAATTTCGAGCTTCGAGTTGCCTCTACCTCCAGATCTTACTGAACTAAGCAAGCAAAATCCATGAACGCCTACTATATCAGTATATATTGTTCATTACATTTGTTAATATTGACAAATTCACAATTACCTCAAGTAAATTTTGTTGAAATGCTTATTCTCCTCGGCCCACTAGTAGTTTCATTATTATTACAAGAAAAGCTCCACCAAGAACAGGGAACAATAGAGTACACAATTCTATTGGAAAGGAAGAAATAGTATTTGGACAGAGATTGTTAAACACACTAGGAGTAAACAAACTATCAGCTCCACCGAGACGACGGCCTTAAAGTGCTTCGAACACTAATAACAAAAGCTTTATTAGCCACAGCACCAATACCGTCTAAAAACAGTGAGGAAAAACCAGGAGAACAAGGCACATATAAGGACCACGAGCTTTTAATATTCAGATCCTCGCCCCTGTGCCGATAAAAACACGACTTAGAAGGCCATACTACGAGATCAGATGCTCGATTTATTCGAGTACAGACCCCATTCAGCAGTTCCTTTTCACAAGCACGATTTTCGGACTTGGAAGAAGATGCAATACACAGTTGTTCAGAGTAGGCTTTGGGTCATTTTCTGAGCCTGGCTGAAGCTTTATCTACAAAAGAAAGGTTCATCGAGCAATAAGCTTTTCAAAATACTCCCCATCAGATTATAGCAGACAATGAAAATCAATTCCTAATTGGTCAAAAAAATAAAAAAGGACAAGGCAAACAGAACAAATCGGATTAAAAGGACGGCTATGAAGTTTTGTCATAAGGACCTTCCAAATTTTTGTATCATAGGTTTATGATTCAATGGCAGCATGTAATCACAGAAACCAAAGGAACTAACCTCATAATGCTGCAGTAGTGACGCAAAGAGAGATGTGATTGCAAGAATTGCAAATTGCTGACCAACACATGCACGTGTGCCAGACCCAAAAGGAAGAAATGCAGCATTTTGTTTTAGATCATCTAAAACAGGGGGCTTTCTTTTAAAATCTGCAATATTTCTCTTTGTCAGTTTCTTTCATCCACTGATCTTAGAATTTACAGAACGTAGGCACAGTACAGTACTAAAGCCAAACAATGTTATATAGAACATGGATTAATTATAACCAGAGTTCACAAAAGTCAGAAGCATTTTTGCCACATAAATTGGTTTTATTTTATGAAATGACAGGAAAATGATTGCCGAGTTACTTACAGAAGTGCATACCTCTAAATGAATTCTCTACAGATGCATCCTTGTCATCTCCATTGAGCTCCTGACCGGAGCTTTTAGATAAGAAACGGTATGGGTTGAACTTGTTTGCATCAGCCCCCCAACAAGATCCATCTACCTGTACTAGTTGTACTGGAACCACAAGAATCGCACCCGCAGGTAAAGTAATGCCAGTCTTCAGATTCAAATCTGCAAAACAGAGAATACCGGCAACAATTATATAATGCCATAATAATAGACTATATTTTTAAGTCCTTGTGAGTCTTCCAGCATCAGCTTTTCATGAATTTTCTACATGGGATGAATTATTTCGTCATTAACCTTTTTAAAAAAGTTTTCACAAAACGTCAAAACTAAAAACCATGCGAAAGAACCTGTAAAATTATACTGAACAACTTTACCATGTTTGATAGAACATCGCTGAAGGAGAGGTCCTGCGGGCATGAGTCGTGCTGCTTCATAAACAGTAGCTAACAATAATTTGCTCTCACGAATGTCCAGATCTGGTTCAACAAACCCATTTTGCTCACTTACTAGCTCTGAATAGATCTGCCAGTGACAAAAATTTCACAAATCAACATAAAGTTAACTTGTTGCTTATCCTTTTCTCTGCACTATATTTCAAGGGAAACCTTGCTTGCGATAGCCACATACATCTCTGCTGATGACTGTTTATTGGCACGATCTGGCCACTGTGATTGTTCACCAAAACTACTAATACAGCTTAGCATGCAGAAAATGTACACAACAGAGCTTGGGGGAAAAAATTGTATACAACAGAAGGTAAACAATTGTCGTAGTAGCATTCAAATCTATTAAAAAAGAAAAGAAATAAAGTGCCATAGAATATAGAATAAACATATTTTCTTCTTCATCTCCAATCTTATCTAGAGAAGAAGTCGGGGATATGGATCCTAATCAAAGATCCACGTGATTACTAATGACAGTTTTGACTATGGGACCCCCTTCCTGACACCACCAACCCTCCTATATCATCCAAGTTTGAAACGACAATACACAATCATTTGCGGGTTAATAGAGAATAAATAGGTATTGAGGGGAAAAGAACTCCTCTAGACTAGGCTTTTGGGATTCTCAGCCAATAACTTCGATCGAATATGTAAAGCTAACCTGAGCTTGTATTTCGGAATGCAAAACAAGCCTTGTCAATATGCTCCCTATCAAACTGGCTGTAGTCAAGCAGCCATGAAACATGATGCCCATGATGTTGCCGCATGACTCTTCTCTGAGGTTTAATTGATTATTGAACTCCTCTAAACACAAGCCACCAGCCATCATATGGTCAGATGAAAACACCAGATTATCTGCAAATTGCTTTCCAGAATCTGTATCGTTTTTTAAATTCAGAAGCTGATCCCCGTGGCTGAAAAACTTGCAGCTCCGCTTACATTGTTGAACAATATCTTGTGTTAAGCATTTCAATTTTCTGCACAAGCTTCGGTATCTCCAAAATCCTCTTTTCCATATAGGA
Organism: Piper betle; assembly: GCA_033002965.1. Classification (NCBI taxonomy): domain Eukaryota; kingdom Viridiplantae; phylum Streptophyta; class Magnoliopsida; order Piperales; family Piperaceae; genus Piper; species Piper betle. The sequence continues at coordinate 22,182 of JAURVB010004819.1, forward strand.
GGAATGTTGAATGAGGCCCAGAAGCAAGCATCCTTAGCAATTAACATCAACAGCTCTTCATAAGCTGTAGCACTAGACCAAGCCAAGAAAGTCTCCCCAAAAAGTGTTGCTCCCAAAACTGAAAAAGCCATGTGTTGGGAAAAGACTCGACAATCAAGGAGTCCCTTGGTCATAATGGAGTCAATCCTCTCCATAACACAGTTCACTACCTTCAACGACACTGCATTAGCTCTCTCTAATAATATCCCATTGAGTTGTGATGTTAATAAATCCCGTCTCTGTTGCACCTGAAAAAAGGATATTCAATATAAACCAAGTAACAACGAATCAGCAATCAAATGGAAAATCAGGTAACCATTTACATGTGTGACATCTGAAGGGAGAAAAATATTTCCCAGAGTGAACATAGGCAGCAGTAAAGACACTCCAATTTCAAGAAAAATCATCAGCAACAAATAGAGTTCAAACTTCAAAGACAAGAAGGGGCATCAAAATATAAGATAAAGAGAGTGCACATTTCAAGTACATTATTGCGAGAATCACACACATTCAAAGTTTTTCTCAGTCAAAAAATCACACATGACCTCCAGAGTCATTGCCTCTATGGAGTGGAATTAGTTACAACATGTTGCAGCGCCAGCAGGTGAATGTTGATTGATGGAAGGCAGCACGGAGTTGTAATAACAGGTGTGTATGGATGTTCATTGCAGAAAGTTATAATACAAGTCAGTTCCGTTATCTTCATGACTTGAATCTTGTTGGTTGCTACAAAAACGAGCATAACATTTGTCTTTTCCAACTTAAATTGCAAAAAAAAAAAAAAAAGAAAGAAAGCAAAGAATAGTTTGTAGAATCCCGATTTTCAGAAAAAATGTCCTTGTCAAAAAATGCAATGGATCTTGTAAAAATATATGAAAATATAAAGAAGTCTGCAAGAGAAAAAAGACGATTACCTTCTCGAAAGAAGATGCAAATAGAGTGGAGTGACCAAAAGCCAAGCGAAACACTCTCCCAGTTAAAGGCAATTTATCTTCAGCCTTTTCAAGTACTTCTTTGATAAGTTTTGGATCTTTGACTGATATCAACAGTTGGCTAGGACCTAACCAGAGCTTGACCATTGATCCATACTTCTCATGCGATTTTGACAAGATATCTGCTTTTTACTAAACCGTGAGTTAACTCACAAAAGCTACAATAAAAACTTATAACAGGTGACATAAGAACATTTACAAAGAGAACATGCAAACAAATTGATCGAAAGAACATTCTTATAACTCAGGGACTGCCTCAAATTAAGGTGATAACATAAGGTGTATTAAACATTTACAAAGCTGTATAAAAACTTATAACAGGTGTCATAAGCTGCATTATACATTTACAAAGAGAACATGCAAACAAATCAACTGAAATAACGTGCTCATAACTCAGGGACTGCCTTGAATTTAGGTAGAATCCTTCTACTGTCATGAGTAATAATTCAATTCAGCTAATCAAGTCAAACGACTGTGCTAATATCTCAGCTAGACATGCATGGATACCAGGGGGAAAAAATTGGACATATGTTCACAATCAAGTTAGATTTTTAAGCACTATATGGTCCTCACCGTGCATGTGTAATTATCGAAAAAATTATAAAGTGGCACAAAATTGCGACAACCAATGTGGGGTGGTTGTCACATGTACACTTTGATGGAGGGTGTACACAAAGGTTTTTTCCCGAGTCCCTGGTTCTCATGCCATCCCTCCTAGGGTTTGCAACAGATCAGAAGCATTTAGGAGCTTTTGCAGGGGAGATCAATCATGACAAACCAGAGAAATCAACCACGTCCGAACAGAGAAATTGATGTTTGTAAATTCTAATTAAATATAAAGGCTTACAGATAATAAACATCAGTCTAGAATCATCCATTTGACATCAAATATTATTCAACAGAAATTGATAATAATAATAATAATAATAAAAGACACTAAACACGGAATTAAGCATCATCTCCCGAAAAGAAATTGACAATCAGCAAACCGCATCAGCATGTTGAAGAGTAACATTTCACCATAGCCTAGTCTGCACACAGAATAAACTCCTTCCCTCTTCTAAACAACAAATAGAACAACTTCTCAACCATAACTATTTGTTGAAACTAAATCAAAGTTTATAATATCTTGTAATTGTCGTAAAAAACTTTAATGAAACTGTTTTCTCCTCTGCAGGCATATTATAAGCATCTCAATACTAGTACCATTGAGATTGTCACCGGATCCAGAAGCAGACATGAGCTTGGAGTGACCAAAGAAGGAGGAACATGGAAGACCAGGGATGCGTCGCCCCTTATCCCATAGCCGTAGCAAGGCGACGGCTCTCTGGAGGAGGAGGGCGGTCACAACGATGAGGAAGAGCCAGAGCAAGGCATTGATCTCTCGTTCGGCATAGTCCATGAGTAGATCACCACCTCCCCAGCTAGCAGGAGTCAACCTTCCATGAAAGCAAAGAAGAGAGGCAACCGACGGCCAAGACTCGCCGGTGGAAGACATTTACCGGCGTATCGGCGGCGATAGAATACCGGCCGGGGAAATATAGCTAGTCGAAAAAGCGGAGCGAAGGTGGAGATGAAGGAGCTGACGGCCGATGCCTTTTACCAGTTTCGTTATTGGTGGATTTTTAACACATTTGCTCCCTCTCTTGGATATTTATTCAACCTTTGATCCTAATGTTTCCGATTGAATTGTTTGCATACCCTTCTTCTTTTTGGTTCACCATCGACACCCATTTTGACGATTGGGGAATTTAGAACCATTATTCATTCGCTTAAATGACTGTGTTCTTTGTAATTTATATATAGCATTGACATAATTTAATTTAGTTATCATTATGTCAATCCCACTTTACAAGTCCTCGTAAAAAAGTAATGCATATTATGATAAAATTAATAATGATGACTTATATTTTACTAAAAGCAAATGTCATAACTTGTAATGAAAATTTTAAATTTAATTAGAAATAAAATATATATGTATATATATATTAACTCTATTGATCGGGTAGGTAAATATAATATTAATTAATTGTCTTGTAAAACAAGATAAAATTTAATATTTTATATATTTTTAACGTAGATTCAAATCCTTATTAATTTGTTTATACTTGAAGAAATTAAATAGAATTTCTAAATATTTTTAATCGAAAAATAATCTATGGGTTCATTTAAGTCCAATCTTTGGGATGATATAAGTTTCGATTATCATTTCTTAGACAAATTAATGTCACGTAATATCTTTCATATCATGCTTATGATTTAATAAGTACTTGTTCAACCCATAAATACATAATGACCATTAATCTATCATATATTAAGACATTAAACTAGCCTACCCTAAACATAAGTGTAGTCAACCTTCGACCCACACGAGGAGAAAAATCTAGTATCTGAAAATAATGAAGGATGGTAATATAATAAGTCATAAGCGAAGGGTAACTTGTGGGTGGGGGCGGACCGGGTATCCGATTTGTCGGGTAGCTCTGACCTTCATCCGCATACGGGAGATGTGGGACCCACAAAAAGACTGACGAGAGGGGTCGGCCACACGTCGGCGAAGAAACGGAACCACACAACCCAACGTGGGCCCACGGCTGACTCCACTGGAGGCACGTGTCCGGTGGGACCGCCGACAAGTTGCAGGGCAGACTAGCCTCCTCGGGCATATTCGACACGTGGCCCCCGTCCATTGCGCAAGTCCGATACATTGGATAATGGATTGTGTTTACCTTTTTTTTTTCTCACCCCTCTTATTTTTTAGCAACTTTATCAACGTATAAAAATACCAAACCCTTATTCTTTAGACTTAAGGGATCTTTTTTTAAAAAAAAGAAAATATATACAATTAAATAATAAAAAGTTTAAATTCTTCAATAAAACATCAATACATACCTCATTTTCTTTTCCAAGAGTAGTCAAGCGGGGCCGGCACAGACCCACCATCTGCTGCCTCTCATTTGTGATTCAAAGCCCAAAAGAAGATTTTGGCCCCAATAAGTTCGAAGTTATGGGCCGTGATAGCTCGCTTTGAAAAGAAAACTTTTGGGCCAAGATATAATATCACCGGTATTCCATAACCAAGGGATCAGGCTACCAGCTCACAACATATTTTGCTAATTTATGCCAAACCGCCTTAGGTACGAAATTAACGATATCCACAATCAAGCCCATGTAATCGTTAGAGTTTTTATTTTAAAGTTTTTTAAATGTAACTTATTTGACATTTAGACGTCCAAAATATATAATTTGAGGAGTCAATTGATTCATTTCATTTTGTATACTTACTCTGAACCTTTTCACAACGCGCATATATTTTATCTATCTATACCATGTTATATATATATATATACCCAAATATTACTATGCATTGCATCAAAACGTAGCGCATAGGCAGTGTTTTTAATTTGGACCATTAGATCAAAATCCAACGACCAAATCTGTAAAACCTGTGACTCGAGTCAGAGTTTTACTGGAGTGAACCAGTCGGTTCAACCGTTGGTTCGAGTCGAGTCAACTTCATGGACCAAGAGCTGAGTTGAGGCCAACTGTGAGTTATGAGCGCTGAGGGTCATGTATGCTCAGGTGTACGATGATAACCTCTAAAAGATGATAAAAAATGGGTTATTAAATATATGAAGGTATACAGTATTGATTGTTATTTTTATTTTATCGCAGAATAGTTTTAGGCCGAATAACGCATTAGGACGCGTTGGATTATATTCGGGTGGGCTTTTAGTTATAGAACATATCATTTGGATGGTTGCTGTGTTCGTTTGATTTTACGGGATTTTTCTCAAATTTTTTTAGGATTTATTAGGAGATAGTTACTATTATTGACTCTAGTCGGAGTCGAGTCAAGTTTAATTTACAAAAATGCCATCGCACGCTTGTAAAACCCACGATTCGAGTCAGGGTTTTATATTCAGAACCAGTCGGTTCGACCGTTATTTTCGAGTTGAGTCAGTTTCAGAACACGTGTACTGAGCCGACGCCGGTCTCGTGTATGAGCCATGAGGGTCATGTGTACCCAAGTATATGATGATAACGTCATGAACACAACAGAAAAGAATGAGTTATCAGAATATATGAGAGTATGCAGTTCATTTTTTTATTATGATATATAATGGATCGTAGAATTAGTTTTAGGCCGTTTATCGCGTTAGGACGCGTTACGGGCATTTTGGGTGGGTTGATAGTTCTAAAGCATATCATTATGATTTTTTGGTGTTTGTTTGATTTTACGGGATTTTTCCCGATTTTTATGAATTTTTTAGGATTTAATACGACTTAGTTATTATACTTGACTCGAGTCGGAGACGAGTCAAGTAATATTTACGAGTTTGCCACCACACACACCCTCGACCTTTCCTTTCTTCTTTCCCAAACCCTTGCCGCGCGCCGCCACTGCGCATGCCGCCGCCGCTGCCGTGGACGCTCGCCCGGCCGCCGATCGTCGCCCCCTAGCTCGGCCACGACGTTGCCGTGCCGCCCCGACCAGCCCCGGCCGCTGCCAGGCCGCTGTGACGCCGGAATCGCCGTGCCTAGCGCCGCGGCCAAGTTTCGGTCGCGTCGCCGATTTCACCGCCGGCGACTATCGCCGCCACGATCAGGGGGTCGCCTCAGCACCACCGACCGCCCAGTGACCTTCCCCGACCGGAACGGAGGCCAGCGCCGCCCAGATCGGCCGGATTCTTCTCCCATCGCCGCCGCTCTGTTTTATGCTTTTTCTGGCGAGCCGTTACCTCCGTTGGCCGCGTCGACCTCGTAGATGAGTCGGGCTCGCCGAGCCGGTTCCAAGGGCACCCAACACGACCACTTTCCGGCTAGTAGACGCCGCCGGCGACTGTCGCCGGAAAACCGCCAGAAGCTACCGGAAAACCGCCGAAAACCGTCGGAAAACCGGAATTTCTGGAATTCGCCGGAATTCACCGGATCTTCCGCAGGGCTCACCCAGTCGAGCCCGATCGAACGTCGGACGCCGGGGAGCGCCGAATTCGAGCTCCGAGACACGCGACGGAACCCTAGCCGTCGCCGATTGCCGACGATGTGAGGTATAATTACCTCCAATTTGATTATTTAAATTGATGATTATTAGCATAGCATGGTAGGACTGATTATTTATCATGATAATGCCTAATTACTGATGAAGTAATGATGGTATGATTTGAGGAATTGTAAATGAATAGTAAGTGAGCTAATGAGATAAAATGAGTTGGAGCATGATAAGTGATCATGATGTAATTTAGAGAAACAGAATAAAATATAGTATGAATAGTTTGAGTTAGGATTATTCTCTTTTATGATTATTTGACTATGATGGATGATTATTATGTCGTGTGTGATATTCATTGATTTTGATGCATCATGTAGTTAGTGGGCGTTAGTATTTAGTTTTGATGTGTAGGTACGGAGTAGGAGCTCGCCGCCTAGGCGCGATGACACGCTTGGAGCTTCTACCAGGTCCGTTAGGACTTCTCTCTGATTTTATGATCTTTTCTATTGTATGTTTGATTTATTGTCTGCAGGACGGGTTAAGTGGCGTTTTATCGGATCCCACTTAACTCGGGCCATTTAACCGAACATTTTCCGGATTAATAACCCCTCGAGGATGAGATCCCTCGAGGTTGATTTCGAAAACAAGATCCACCAAAAGTTGCCTTCGGGCCTATTATATAACTCCCTACCCAAGCATATATATATATATATATATATAGTTTTCGCGTTTCTGTGAGACGAGAGATGGAGAAATCGACTGCACGTACCATGCAGAGGATGTCGTGACAGTCAAAGCGGGCTCTGGATTACTGCCAGCGGACTGTTCCATTCCCGAGGGATCCTGTAAAACCCGTGACTCGAGCCAGAGTTTTACGGGAGTGAACCAGTCGGTTCAACCGTCGGTTCGAATCGAGTCAGCTTCATGGACCGCGAGCTGAGTTGAGGCCAGCTGTGAGTTATGAGCGATGAGGGTCATGTATGCTCAAATGTACGATGATAACGCCTAAAAGATGATGAAAAATGGGTTATCAAGTATATGGAGGTATGCAGTATTGATTGTTATTTTTATTTGATCGTAGAATATTTTTAGGGCCAAATGACGAATTAGGACGCGATATAGGCGAGTTTGGGTGGGTTATTAGTTATAGAGCATATCATTTGGATGTTGCTATGTTGTTTGATTTTATGGGATTTTTCCCAATTTTTTTGGATTTTTTTTAGGATTTATTAGGAGATAGTTATTATTATTGACTCGAGTCGGAGTCGAGTCAAGTTTAATTTACAAAAATGCCATCGCACGCTACTTCTTCTTCCTCCCGACCATTCTCACCCAAACCCTCGCCGCCCCTCAATCTCGTTGCTGCCGCCGCCGCCGACGCCGTGCTGCCGCCAATCGACGCCGCCCCGCCCCGCCGTACAGTCGCCGTGCCGCCACGACCCACCCCGGCCACCGCCTCGCCGCCACGACGCCGGAATCGCCCCACGAGCCGCGACGTGCTCCCTCGGCGATTCGCCACCGTCCGGGCCGCTCCGCCGCCACTGTGACCCCGACGACCACCCCCTCGCCGTTGCCGACGTTTCCCCCATCCTCCCGACCGCCGTCGAGGCCGGCCGGAGCCCCGATCGGAGCACACCGCCGCCGCCACCCGTTTTCAACGCCGCCGTCGACGGCCATCGCCGCCTCGGCTACCTTGTTTGACACCGCCATCGGACCAAGCTCGTCGAGCTGGTGCCGATAGACCCCCTGATTGCTCCGTCCCGAATCGTCGCCGGAAAACCGCCGGAATCCGCCGGAAAACCGCCGACACTCGCCGGAACCGCCGGAAAATTGGATTCGTGGGAAATTCGCCGGATCATCCGCCGAACGCACCCGGTCCAATCTGATCGGACTTCGGACGCCGCTAGGTGCCGAATTCGAGTTTCGAGCCACGAAACGGAAACCCTAGCCGTCGCCGATTTTCGACGACGCGAGGTATAATTTATTTTAATTTAATTATTTGAAAGTATTGATTATTAGAATTGCATGCTAGGATTGGTGAATTGTGTGTTATAATAATATGTATAAATGTAGGTTTGATTAAGAATAGAAGTATGAAATTGTTTGGTTGAGTGGTGTTAAAAATGGAGGCTAAGAAATTAATTAGTGTAACTAGGTAATGATCATGATCTAATGCAACTAGCCTAAGTAGACTTGCTAGAATTGATATAGGTTGATGTGTGTTGATTGATGCGTGGTTGTGTTGATTGTGTGTGCATGCTATAGGATGTGTGATTCATCATGCGGGCGTTAGTTTTTAGCTTGATTGTGTAGGTACGGTGTAGGAGCTCGCCGCCTAGGCGCGTGGACCCGTTTGGAGCTTCTACCAGGTCCGTTTAGGACTCGTTCTCTGTTTTACGCTATTCTATTGTATATTTGATTTATCATGTGCAGGACGAGTTAAGTGGCGTTTTATCGGATCCCACTTAACTCGGGCCATTTAGCCAACAGTTTTATTTCGGATTAATAACCCTCGAGGATGAGATCCCTCGAGTTTGTTTTCGAACTTCAGATCCAGCTCACGATGCCTTCGGGCCTATTGTATAAATCCCAACCCAGGCCTATATATATATAGTTTTCGTGTTTTCGGTGAGAGATGGAATGAGGGTTACTTGCGGCCACGTCTTCAGATAGGGCGTGTGCCCGGAAGAGCGGGCTCTGGAGCTGGGGAGAACCCACTTCGTTCCCGAAGGATCCGGACAACTCCACCTTTGAGTTCCTCAAACCCGGAGAAGTGTGGAGGTTTACGGGTACTGCAATGCAGCGCATGTCTAGACTTGTTGTAACACCCCGTTTCGGCTCACCCGTGAACCGACCCGGAAATGTCACCGGCGACCGAACCGTTCGTTAATCTACTAGATTCGGTTAAGCCGACCAGGATCTACTCTCGGCGTCTCAAGATGAAGATGCAAATATGAAATGCATGAATGAGAACGATTGGGTTCTAACGCGGTCCTACATGCATGCTGTGATGTACAAGCAAAAACAAGACAAAATAATAAATGAGAAACCAAAAGAAAATATATAATATTTTATGAAAATACGATAACACATAATAATCTACCATGACATTAAATCATTATCTCATTCATTTTTACCCGAGCCGAGTCTGAACTCCAAGGCTCCCTACTCATTCATATTTATCAGTTCGTTTCATAACAAGTAATTCATCAAGACAAAAACATTGTAATAATCATCCACACAGCATTAAACAACCATCATTATACATTACACGCGGCAGGTACATGTGTGCGCGGTTCCGTGCTGCTCCTCCGCAGTCCCGACAGCTTTCATCGCTCGCATTCCTCACCTACATATATATAGAAAAACCGTCAGTAACGAGTGTTACCGGCCCGGAAAATAACTAATATCAATCTGGCACAGGAGAGCAAACTCTCCTGTTGAATCAAAACCATATACTTCCTCAAGAACTCTCATCAGGGCACATACGGGAGCCGTCGTCGTCGGGCCGTCGCCCTCGGGTCGACAGCGTCCCCCTATCTTTCTCATTCTCATACCTTGGCCATTTCTCTATTGCTTCTCGCATCAAATTTCATTCCTTACCGCCCTCTGCACCTTCCATATTACTCCTGGCCTTGAGCACAAAGGCCGAGCACTCTCAGGCAGTCGCCTTCAGTACCCTTTGAACCACAAGTCTAGACATGCGCTGCATTGCAGTACCCGTAAACCTCCACACTTCTCCGGGTTTGAGGAACTCAAAGGTGGAGTTGTCCGGATCCTTCGGGAACGAAGTGGGTTCTCCCCAGCTCCAGAGCCCGCTCTTCCGGGCACACGCCCTATCTGAAGACGTGGCCGCAAGTAACCCTCATTCCATCTCTCACCGAAAACACGAAAACTATATATATATAGGCCTGGGTTGGGATTTATACAATAGGCCCGAAGGCATCGTGAGCTGGATCTGAAGTTCGAAAACAAACTCGAGGGATCTCATCCTCGAGGGTTATTAATCCGAAATAAAACTGTTGGCTAAATGGCCCGAGTTAAGTGGGATCCGATAAAACGCCACTTAACTCGTCCTGCACATGATAAATCAAATATTCAATAGAGTAGCGTAAAACAGAGAACGAGTCCTAAACGGACCTGGTAGAAGCTCCAAACGGGTCCACGCGCCTAGGCGGCGAGCTCCTACACCGTACCTACACAATCAAGCTAAAAACTAACGCCCGCATGATGAATCACACATCCTATAGCATGCACACACAATCAACACAATCACGCATCAATCAACACACATCAACCTATATCAATTCTAGCAAGTCTACTTAGGCTAGTTTGCATTAGATCATGATCATTACCTAATAACCCTAATTAGTTTCATAACTTCTATTTTTAACACCACACAATTCCACAAATTTCATATTTTATTCTAAATCAAATCCACATTTATATAAGTAATTACAATGCACAATTCATCAATCATAGCATGCAAATTCTAATAATCAATACTTTCAATTAATTAAGTTAAAATAAATTATACCTCGCGTCGTCGAAAATCGGCGACGGCTAGGGTTTCCGTTTCGCGGCTCGAAACTCGAATTCGGCACCTAGCGGCGTCCGAAGTCCGATCAGATTGGACTGGGTGCGTTCGGCGGATGATCCGGCGAATTTCCCACGAATCCAATTTTCCGGCAGTTCCGGCGGTTTTCCGGCGAGTGTCGGCGGTTTTCCGGCGGATTCCGACGGTTTTCCGGCGATGATTCGGGACGGGGCAATCAGGGGGTCTATCGGCACCAGCTCGACGAGCTTGGTCCGATGGCGGTGTCAAACAGAGCAACCGAGGCGGCGATGGCCGTCGGCGGCGGTGTCGAAAACGGGCGGCGGCGGCGGTGTGCTCCGATCGAGGCTCCGGCCGGCCTCGACGGCGGTCGGGAGGATGGGGGAAATGTCGGCAAGGTCAAGGGGGTGGTACTAGTGGTCGCAGCGGCGGCGACGGCGGCCGAACGGCGGCGGAATCCGGCTCGGAGTGGCGACGGCCGAGGCGGCTTCGTGGGCCGATTCCGGCGTCGTGGCGGCGAGACGGCGGCCGGGGTGGGTCGTGGCGGCACGGCGACAGCACGGCGGGGCGGGGCGGCGTTGATCGGTGGCCGTACGACGTCGGCAGCGGCGGCGCGGCAACACGCGGCGGCGGTGGATAGGGTTTTGGAAAAAAGAACGCTCGGGAGGGAGAAAAGGCGTGCGATGGCAGTTTTGTAAATTAAACTTGACTCGACTCCGACTCGAGTCAATAATAATAACTATCTCCTAATAAATCCTAAAAAAATCCAAAAAAATTGGGGAAAATCCCGTAAAATCAAACGAACACGGCAACATCCAAATGATATGTTCTATAACTAATAACCCACCCAAACTCACCTATATCGCGTCCTAATTCGTCATTCGGCCCTAAAAATATTCTACGATCAAATAAAAATAACAATCAATACTGCATACCTCCACATACTTGATAACCCATTTTTCATCATCTTTTAGGCGTTATCATCATACACTTGAGCATACATGACCCTCATTGCTCATAACTCACAGCTGGCCTCAACCCAGCTCGCGGTCCATAAAGCTGACTCGACTCGAACCGACGGTTGAACCGACTGGTTCACTCCCGTAAAACTCTGACTCGAGTCACGGGTTTTACACTTGTGGTTCAAAGGGTACTGAAGGCGACTGCCTGAGAGTGCTCGGCCTTTGTGCTCAAGGCCAGGAGTAATATGGAAGGTGCAGAGGGCGGTAAGGAATGAAATTTGATGCGAGAAGCGATAGAGAAATGGCCAAGGTATGAGAATGAGAAAGATAGGGGGACGCTGTCGACCCGAGGGTGACGACCCGACGGCGACGGCTCCCGTATGTGCCCTGATGAGAGTTCTTGAGGAAGTATATGGTTTTGATTCAACAGGAGAGTTTGCTCTCCTGTGCCAGATTGATATTAGTTATTTTCCGGGCCGGTAACACTTGTTACTGACGGTTTTTCTATATATAGTCCGTCAGGGGTTGAGGAATGCGAGCGATGAAAGCTGTCGGGACTGCGGAGGAGCAGCACGGAACCGCGCACACATGTACCTGCCGCGTGTAACGTATAATGACGGTGTGTTATTGCTACGTGAATGATAACTTTGATGTGTTTGTTTAGATAAATTGCTTGTTATGAAATGAATGGATAAATGTGAATGAGTAGTGAGTTTGGAGTTCAGGCTCGGTTCAATTGAAACGAAAGAGATAATGATGAATGCTACGATAGATTATCATGTTTTATCGTATTTTGATAAAATAGTATATATTTTCTTTTGGTTTCTCATTTATTATTTTGTCTTGTTTTTGCTTGTACATCATATCATGCATGTAGGACCACGTTAGAACCCAATCGTTCTCATTCATACATTTCATATTTGCATCTCCATCTTGAGACGCCGAGAGTAGATCCGGGTCGGCTTAACCGAATCTAGTAGATTAACGAACGGTTCGGTCTCCGGTGACATTTCCGGGTCGGTTCGCGGGTGAACCGAAACGAGGTGTTATAGATCCTGACAACTCCGCGTTTAAGTTCCTCACACCCAGAGAACGTGGAAGTTTACGGATACTATTAAGTACAATGCATGTCCGGACTTGTGGTTCAAAGGGTACTAAAGGCGACTGCCTGAGAGTACTCGGCCTTCGTGCTCAAGGCTAGGAGAAATATAGAGGTAAGGAGAGGGCTTAGGATAAAGTTTCACGAGAAGTACTGAAAAAGAAGTGCTGAGAGCGGCATAGTACCAGCAGTAGATCAGTAAGTTCGGGATGCTACCGGGTCTGCAGCCCAGTGGCTCCTCAGTAGTGCCCTTCAGAGTGTTCACGTGGAGTATATGATGTTTTCTTTCATATGAGTGTTTGCTCTCATAGCCAGCTTGTTATAGTTATTTTATTTTCCGGACCAGTAACACTTGTTACTGACATATTTTTATACTATATGTAGGTAATAATCACGAGTTGGAGGAGCCAGCTTGGACGGAGGAGCAATGAGGTCTTGTACACACACACATATTATATTTCTGAATGTTTAATTATGTGTTATTATGTTATTATAATGTGAATGACATGTTCAAATGCATGAGACATGATAGAATGTGAAATGATCAGAGTAGCGCAGCAAAAGTATGATGGGTTAGAACCTAAAGTTTAGAGAATGATGAATATAATAGATTATAAGTCTTGGTGAATGCTATTGTTGCTATGCGTATATATGTTTAAATATATGATTTTGACAGGGTGGCCCCTAATTGCATTTTTAGGGGAAATTCTGTCCATTTCGTTTTAGAATTTTTACTAATTTTGATTGTAATTGTGTTGGTGTGAAATTTTGGTTGCATGTCATCCATGAAGTATCATGTTAGGGTTTTATGTATTTATCTATGCATGACAAGTCGTATCTACATCTTAACACGCCGAGATTGGATCCGTATGAGTTAGGTTCGGGTTAGCCAACCTAACTGGGGCTGGTAACATGCCGGTTCGGTCCACGAGTGTGAACCGGATTTGGGGTGTTACAACGCCCCTTCATCTTCCCCGACACTTTCCCTCCCGAAACCCTACCGCCGCCTTGTGTTGTCGCCACTGCTGCCACTGTCGACGTCGTGCTATCGCCGATCAACACCGCCCCACCCCGCCGTGCATTTGCCGTGCCGCCACGACCCACCCCGGCCACCGTATTGCAGCCACGACACCGGAATCGACCCACAAGCCGCGATGCCCTCCCTCGTCGATTCACCGCCGTCCGGGCCGCGCCGCCACTGTGACCCAGACGACCACCCCCTCGTTGTCGCCGATGTTTCCCCCACCATCCCGAGCGCCGTCGAGGCTGGCCGCAGCCCCGATCGGAGCACGCTGCCGCCGCCGCCACCCTTTTCGATGCCGCCGCTGACAGCCATCGCCACCCCGGTTGCTTTGTTTGACACCACCATCGGACCAAGCTCATCGAGCTGGTGCCGATAGACCCCTGATTGCCCCATCTCGAATAATCGCCGGAATCCGCCGAAAAACCGCCGACACTTGCCGGAAATTGCCGGAACCGCCGGAAAATTGGATTCGTGGGAAATTCGCCGGATCATCCGCCGAATGCACCCGATCCAATCTAATCGAACTTCGGACGCCGCTAGGTGCCGAATTCGAGTTTCGAGCCACGAAACGAAAACCCTAGCCTCGCCAATTTTCGACAACGCGAGGTATAATTTATTTTAACTTAATTATTTGAAAGTATTGATTATTAGAATTGCATGCTAGGATTGGCGAATTGTGTGTTATAATAATATATATAAATGTAGATTTGATTAAGGATAAATTGTGAAATTTGTTTGATTGAGTGGTGTTAAAAATGGAGGCTAAGAAACTAATTAGGGTAACTAGGTAATGATCATGATCTAATGCGAACTAGCCTAAGTAGACTTGCTAGAATTGATATAGGTTGATGTGTGTTGAATGATGCGTGATTGTGTTGATTGTGCGTGTATGCTATAGGATGTGTGATTCATCATGCGGGCGTTAGTTTTTAGCTTGATTGTGTAGGTACGGTGTAGGAGCTCGCCGCCTAGGCGCGTGGACCTGTTTGGAGCTTCTACCAGGTCCGTTTAGGACTCGTTCTCTGTTTTATGCTATTCTATTATGTATTTGATTTATTACATGCAGGACATGTTAAGTGGCGTATTATCGGATCCCACTTAACTCGGGCCATTTAGCCAACAATTTTCCGGATTAATAACCCTCGAGGATGAGATCCCTCGAGTTTGTTTTCGAACTTCAGATCCAGCTCATCATGCCTTTGGGCCTATTGTATAAATCCCAACCTAGACCTATATATATGTATAGTTTTTGCATTTTCAGTGAGAGATTGAATGAGGGAAATCCGACTACCGTGCTACGCGAGCAGGCACGTGTGTGTCGATAGTGGGCTCTGGAATGGTGTGCAGGCCGTTTCATTCCCGAGGGATCCTGACAACTCCACCTTTGAGTTCCTCAAACCCAGAGAAGTGTGAAGGTTCACGGGTACTGCATTGCAGCGCATATCTAGACTTGTGGTTTCAAAGGGTACTAAAGGCGACTGCCTGAGAGTGCTCGGCCTTCGTACTCAAGGCCAGGAGTAATATGGAAGATGCAGAGGGCGGAAAGGAATGAGATTTGATGCGAGAAGCGATAGAGAAATGGCCAAGGTATGAGAATGAGAAAGAAAGGGGGACGCTATCGACCCGAGGGCAACGGCTCCCATATGTGCCCTGATGAGAGTTCTTGAGGAAGTATATGGTTTTGATTCAACAGGAGAGTTTGCTCTCCTGTGCCAGATTGATATTAGTTATTTTCCGGGCCGGTAACACTCGTTATTGACGGTTTTTCTATATATATTTAGGTGAGGAATGCGAGCAATAAAAGCTGTCGGGACTGCGAAGGAGCAGCACGAAACCGCACACACATGTACCTGCCACGTGTAATGTATAATGATGGTTGTTTAATGCTGTGTGAATGATTGTTAGAATGTTTTTGTCTTGATGAATTGCCTGCTATGAAATGAACGGATAGATGTGAATGAGCAGGGAGCCTTGGAGTTCGGCCTTGGCTTAGATGAAAACAAATGAGATAATAATGGAATGTCGCGGTAGATTGTTATGTTTTGTCGTATTTTGATAAAATATTTATATACCTTTGTTGTGGACAGGTTGGCCCTTATTGCACTTTTAGGGAAAACTTTGTCCGTTTTTAGGTAGTAGTATATATTTTCTTTTGGTTTCTCATTTATTGTTTTGTCTTGTTTTTTCTTGTACATCATAGCATGCATGTAGGACCGCGTTAGAACCCAATCGTTCCCATTCATGCATTTCATGTTTGCATTTCTATCTTGAGACGCCGAGGGCAGATCCGGGTCGGCTTAACCGAACCCAGTAGATTAGCGAACGGTTCGGTCGCCGGTGACATTTCCGGGTCGGTTCACGGGTGAGTCGAAACGAGGTGTTACAAAATCTATCCTTCCCTTTTTCCCCCTCCCCCGTTCTCTCTTGTGTGGGCCGCATTCCCCCTTGCCAAATTCTGCCGCCCTCGTCCCTACCCTCGCCCCCGGCCCTGCCTCGGCCCCGGCCCCACCCACAGCCACGGTCCCCCACCGCCTGATCGCGTAGAGCTTCCACCCCCGGCCTCTCCTGCAGTTGCATTACCCCCTCACCCACCCACCCCCCGTGCTAGCCGCAGCCTCCCCTGCCGTAGCTCGGCATCGTGGGCCCCCGCCCCTACCCGAAGCTTAGTCCCCCCCACCCATAGCTGTGTCCCCCTCCCCCCTTGCCCCTACCCGAAGTTGTGGTCCCCCTGTCGCCCATGCCTGCAGCTGCGGCCCCCCTGCACTGCAGCCCACCCCATCTATTGCCCCCCCTTCACAGGCTCACCGGCAGTGAGGCGACGCGGCAAAACAGAGGAATGGGGGAAGAAACAGGGGAGGGTAGTTTCGTAATAAAAATTTGATTCGATCCCGACTAGAGTTAAATTTTTATTACGAAATAAATATTAAAAAAATTGTAATAAAAATGTGATTCAGTCCTGACTCGTATCAATATTACGAAATAATTTTTTTAAAAAATAAAATATTTTCATAATAAAAATTTAACTCGATCACGTGCAGGGGATGTCAGGGTGATGGTAATTTCGTAATAAAAACTTGACTTGCTCCTGACTTGAGTCAATATTAAGAAATAAATTTTAAAAAAGAAAATAATATAATTTTGTAATAAAAACTTAACTTGCTCCCGACTCAAGTCAATAGTATGAAATAAAATTTAAAAAAATTAAAAATAATTTTGAAATAAAACTTGACTCGCTCCTGACTCGATTCAATATTACGAAATAAATTTTAAAAAAATTTAAAAATAAAATACCATAAAATAATAACTTGACTTGCTCCCCTAATCAAGTCAATATTACAAAATAAAATTTATTTCATAATATTGACTCTAGTTGGGAGAGAGTCAAGTTTTTATTTTAAAATTACTTTATTTTAATTTTAATTTTATTTTGTAATATTGACTCGAGTCGGGAACGAGTCCAAGTTTTTATTTTATAGTATTTTATTTTTAAATTTTATTTCATAATATTGAATTGAGACAAGTTTTTATTACGAAATTATTTTTATATTTTATTAAAAAATTATTTTATAATATTGACTCGAGTCTAGAGCGATTCAAGTTTTTATTACAAAATTATATTATTTTTTTAAATTTATTTCGTAATATTCACTCGAGTTGGGAGCGAGTCAAGTTTTTATTACGGAATTGCTATCACCCCCCTTCCTCTGTTTTTGCCGCTCCACCCCGACCGCCGGTGACCTGGCTGCCGCCGTCACCTACATTACCATCTGCCATCACTGCCCCTCTTTCTATTCCTTTCCCCTCTTTCTTTTTCCCTTACCCTGTTCGCCGCCCCTCCCTGCTCTGTTTCGTGTAGCACTGCCGGGAAGGTCGTAGGGGCACACAACAGGGGAGCACGATATGGACTGGGGCGGAGGGGGACGACAACTGTGGGAGGGGCCAGAGGAGACTTGGCTGGGGGCGGGACGGGGCCGGGGCTGGGGCAGGGCCAGGGCCAGGAGACGGGCGATGCCAAGGGGGAATATCTATTGCATGATTGAGATTATTGATACGTATCATCATGGACCAGAATGACATTTCCTGCTACAGCGTCTCTTGTGCTAAAGCCCATTTTTTAACTACTAAACTGATGGGGCTTATGTGTAAGTGGATCGGCATTCTGAAATGCCTCCACTCATCGATGAATCAAAGCCCAAATAAAAATGTCATCTCCCACCCATTTCTAAAATGCCACTCCCCATCTGTGCATTCTTGGTATATCGCATTAGATCATCCAGACATGGTTTATTGCTAGTCTAATTGCCTTTTTACAACAATTATAATTGAGCTTTAGAGCTTATCGACATCATTGATTAATCCATCTTCGCAGTCTATGAAGCCTTATATGATTTGGTCATGATTGATTTTATATGTGATGTAAATTTGAAAATTTGGCTATTTTTATATTATGATATTAATTAATTTTCCTAAATTATAATAGGGTTGAACTTTTTGAGAATGCATATAATTTTGTATACTAGAAAATAAAAACATACGTAAATACTACAAGCATATATACCCAATCAAAAGAGGACACAGCGTACCATATATGTATATATATATATATAAAATATAATATGTGTTGTATGATTGAGATCAGTTGCATGGATCAGCATTGAAATGCGGTCTCTATAGCTTCTTTGAGTCTTTTAGAAAGTAGCACTTGCGTGAATCTTTATTTATAGTACGTGGATCAAACATGAGGGTAAAAAAACACGTAACCAAACAAAGTAGCATCCGTTATAAAGGTCTTTTGTCTCTGCAACATGAAAGCGAGCTCCTCCCAGCTTTGCCGGCCATGAATCATAATCAAATCATCAGAGAACTATATATGAAAGATCAAGCGACGTGATCAAGGGAGTGAAATGTATCGAACTTTACATATTCCATGAATGCTCGATTGTACGTTTAATTTATAATAAT
The DNA here is from genome assembly GCA_033002965.1 of Piper betle. Lineage (NCBI taxonomy): Eukaryota > Viridiplantae > Streptophyta > Magnoliopsida > Piperales > Piperaceae > Piper > Piper betle. The sequence goes on from JAURVB010004819.1 coordinate 40,808, forward strand.
ATGCATAGTTCTGATCATAAATCTAAGTCTGACTGCTAATTTATCCCCATATGCTCGGCTGTCACAAATTTATGTGTTAAGCTGTTGGCTTTTATCATCAGTTATGCCTTTGAGCTGCGACCACCGTTGTGATTGATAATTCTGCTTTCTTGGCTGCTTGTTCCGTCCAAGCTAAGCTCATCTTTAGTGCGAAAGCAGCGGCAACAGCATGTTCTTTAGTTTTATTTCGTTACGTACATTGTCTTATTTGGGTCCAATTATAGCGTATGAAAGTGTAAAAGAGCATAAAGATTCAATTGATGATCCCATGCTTGAAATTTAAAGGAGTCAAAAAGAATTGAATCCTTGACTCATTGTTGAGACCTTTTTGGCCAGCTTTTGACCATGACGATCATATCACTCACAATTGGTTGCTTGAAAATAAAAAAGTATTGCATATATAACAATTTTGCGTTGTCTTCCATTCATCCCCGATCTCTAGCTTGATCATAAGGTAAGAAATCCTTAAAACAGTTCACATATATGGACACCTTCATGACCCACGTCAAATGTAGATTAAAATTACATATAATTGCCCGTGTGTTAACTAAAAGTTTTAATTTGTATCCACTAGTCACCATGTGTGTGTGTGCTTGCATTGTCTTCTAGGCAAAAGGAAATACTGTATGCCCTTTGAAAGACATGAAATGTGATTAGGGAAAGGAGTAGTTTTCTAAGTCTTAATTAGTGTTGAGACTAACTATTCTAGCGTACGAGTTTAACGTACTGATAAGGACTGTCTTGTATCAAGACAATGCACGGTTGTTATACGATAAGATCACAGTCATGGAATAAATCGTCACTTACCTGAGCTAATCACATGCTTGTCACCTCTAGCTTCACAAGAATACATAATTTTATGAACATTACATGAATAATTTGTCAATAGATTAATATTTGGTATGCATGAATGAACAGGTTATTAAAGATGAATTTCAAGTCGAGATTTTCTTTAAAAAAAAAGAAACTTATGGTTGTACGCTACTCATATTGATTCATTGACATTGATCCCTTGTAAATGATCAAGTGATCGTTACATAATGCAGAGAATTATTTAAAGCTAGTTTTGTTATACTTCTTGCAGAACAGCTAGCTGCCTTAAATAATCAAATCCGCAAGCTAATGTATATGCTATATATATACAAGGCTAGTTGGAGCTTGTTGACAATTTAAAAAATTTCACAAAGATGGTCTGAGCTACCTCCCACTACGAAAAAAAATGAGCAGTTTTGAATCAACTCGTGTACTATCGACTTCCTTTGCCAGCGTGATCTTTTACGCAACGATCTTTGAGAGAGATACATGGACAGTACTAAAAGAAAGAAGGGACAGGGAGAGATTTGTGGTCACTTTTATGATTTTCTCTATTTTCAATCTGTAATATTATAATCGGTGAATTTGGTTTTTAATCTTGAAGGACTTTCAATCTGCAATCAAAACCCGTTCATGCATGAGATGCCGACAAAGCAAGGGATGGAACAAAGGAGGAATGTAAAATGGAAAAGGAGCTTAGGAAACTGCAATTTGTATATATTGGCTAGCTGGTGTGGGGAGGCAACCATTATGGCTACTACCTCATTTCCACCCTAACAGTATTACTTAGTGGGTTAGCATATAACAAGACAATTCTTATTGAAGGAAGACACCAATACGTAAGGGGTCCTTGTGCGTGAAAAAAGAACAGAATGTTTAAGCTAGCAAATGGGCAATTGAATTATGCTAACCGCGACGATTATCCTTCAAATTTACCAGTATATCTTAGTTCATATCCTGTCTGTTTTTTCTTGCAATTGCAGTATTGCTGTACAAATGTTCCCATGATAAAAAGACAAGGTGAAAATCTCTATCCTCCTTTTTATAATTAGTTCGGTCACATTCTTCTTGGGAAAATTAGAGTACCCACTAGGAGAAAAACAATATTGAGTGGACTGTCTTCCCTTAATTCTTTACTTAGCGGACGTTTACATATATATATATACATATGCTACATTGTAAACATGAGCTGATCAAATTAACGATGTCGATAAAAGTAAACATGTGTTACATATGAAAGACCAATCACTGTAACATGCTAGGTAGCATATCTGCTTGGGGAATCCGCCATCACGAATCTTGTCTAGCATCGTTTGATTGGAACCTAACATCAACATCTTGCTCCCCATGTCAATGAAATGAATCCAAGAGGTACAGAAACGCTCCGAAGCGAGGGAATTTCAGAACAAGTTGGAAGATGATGAGTTTTCTATATCCATGCACCCAAACAGAGCAGCGAAAACATAATGCTGGGAGGAATGCGCACCTTTTTACAGGCTTTACAAAGACGTGAGATTCCACAAAAATATTGTCGCCATCTTCGGAGAATCTCCATTGATCCTATGTGATCATCGAATCTGGTGTTCCAGACTGCAACTTGCCGAGAAGCACCTCCATGCTTATGGAAGGTAAACAGAATAACATGTATAACATTTTCACAGCGCGCCTGACTATGGTTTTGTAATATTAATTACCCATGAGTGTTGACGTGCATGGTTGAGATGCTTCACAGATCACAAAATAGAGCATCATATCGTATGGGACATCTCTCTTCCGAAAACAAAACAGATTGCAGATTAAGATGCTAACAAGTTAATTGTCTGTAATAATAAATATTTCAATATAATAGGTAGGCCTTCCTCTGTTTTCTCAATCTTCTCAATTGAAAGGTCTCATATACGGAGAATACACGTTTCAGTTGCTGGGTCTAACTGGAACAGTTCATAAGCAAAGATATTCTCAGTGCCGGTTCATCGTATTTAGATATTCATGGCCAAAAGGCACTGGATTTTCTTTCGACAGACTTGGAACTTGGAAGGGGAGGAAACACTTTGAATGCTAAGAGAAACACCTACTATCTATAATTCACCAGACTTGATAGTACCCATAAAATTCTACTAAGAATATGTAGCACCTTTTGACGCAACATCTAACATTCTGCTAGTTTTTCATGTTAAAACTTGAAACTATTAAAAAAAGGAACATCATGAGCCGGTGCGAGTTACTGATTTCAATAAATCTAATATATAAACAGCTAACTAGTGGTCTTTACTGATACGTCTAAACCAATTTGAACTTAATCAACAAAAAATGTTACTTGAAATTGAGTCCAGCTACTTGTCGAAACCAATCTGAACTTAATCAATTTAAGATAAAATTAGTCATAAATAGAAAAATAGAAAGATATGTCCTTAAGATCATATATGTCATTTATCAAAGACCACACACACAAGCTACTTCCAAAACAAAAAACAAAAAAAAAAAATCTCCGCATACGACACAAAAAGTGGATCCCAAATGGAAATCGCAATTGACAGCTGAGCCCACTTGGTCCAAAGCTGGGCCCACATGGGGCCCGGTGCAACATCAGGACGCACGCACTCTCACAATAATTAAATATGGGCCCAGTCCAATTTGGTCCTCCAAAATGCGTCTGCCACGTGTATCCAACTTCTTATTAAAAAAAAAAGAACTTTTTACCGATCCGCTTGGAAATTTTTTTCCCATACTTTTTAAGTATGCAATATAATTGAGGAATAATTGCCCCCAATGAGAGCTTCACATATAAAATTTATATAGATTTATTTATGATAAACTAAAAAACAAGGTCATCTGTTTGGATTTGAATATTTTTTCTAAGCCAATCACGATAAATATAATATAGAGATAAAACTGTACCAAAATCTCCTCCATCTCCATTCGGTCATCTTACCGACCCTCAGATTCAAGAAAAAAAAACCTGAATCCAAAATTTCATGATTTTTTGGTATCATTTTTGCATATTTTCAGAATTTATCACCTTAATTGTCATAGAGAATGCATTCTACCCGTATATATAGAATTAGTGTTGCCAACGGGTCCAAGTAAACAAATTATATGATCCCATAAATATTAGATTTGGGTTTAATCTTATTGGGTCTATCTCTAAGAGTTCAATTTTTTATTAGTATCTATATTATATTAGGTCAAGGTTCAGGTCTAGGTTCAAACCCAAACCCAAAAAAATTTATTTTTTGTTTTAAATTATACTTTTATTTATATTATATTAAATTATATAAATATATATTTTCAAATATATTATATTTTAATTATAAATAAGAATAATTATCATAATATAATAACTTTTTTGCATATTTTTATATAAACGAATGCAATATATTTGTTATCGGTTCGGGTCCGGTTTGGTTCCGAATTTACTAAAGCGGGTTCAAATCTAACTTAAAAAGGTATATATTCGGGTTCAAATTCGAGTATTTAATATCAATTCGGATCGGGTCCAAAAGAACCCCATACCGAACCGAATAGTAAGGAACCCATGCCGGACCGAACTTAGTAACACTATATAGCATGGCTATAGGTCGCAAATTTATGAGTTCTTAAAAAAGTGGGCAAACCGGCTCCAACATAAATAGTTTGGGTGGAATGAGTGATGAGCTCACTCTATACAGAACATTCAAATATAGATTCCATAGGGCAGCCAAAATATATACTATACTACAAACCTTTCCCTGGCCGATGCATGCAATATTTCATTTACACGTATAAGCACCGTTTTTTCAGTTCTGGTTTGCCGACACAAAAATTACTCAAAGTGGATGAACACCCCTCCCTCTATAAATACCAGTCTAGCCTTCACATTTTTCTTAGGAGAAACCAAGTAAAATACTAGAGTTTCTTACTCTCCCTCACTTCTCCTTTTGTATAATTAGATTTCTAGCTGCCATCTTCTCCTCCACTTTAGCAAAGATCAATAGAAAGGAAAAAGATGGCAAGCTGCCTGGCTAGCTTTAGCAGCTTTCTGCAACGCTGCAAGCCTTATTTGGCTATGATCTCACTTCAATTCGGCTATGCCGGCATGAATATCATCACCAAGGTCTCCCTCAATAGTGGTATGAGCCATTATGTACTGGTTGTTTACCGGCATGCCTTCGCCACTGCTGCCATAGCCCCCTTCGCCCTCGTCCTTGAGCGGTACATATGACATATAACGTGATGAGCAATAAAAACAAGTATAGTAAATAGTTTTGCTTATGAACAATATTAACATGTGTAATTCTGATTGCAGGAAGGTGAGGCCCAAGATAACATTCCCCATATTCATGCAGATTTTTTGCTTGCTCTTCTTGGGTATGTTAAATATATATATATCTGTATATGTATATATATATATATATATTGTCCAGCAGCTTCATATTGATGTTCTACATATATATCATGTGCATATATGCATGCTTAGAATCTGATTGGATGATTGTTTGGATTTGCAGGCCGGTGATAGACCAGAACTTCTACTATGCTGGGCTGAAGTTCACCTCTCCGACTTTCTCTTGTGCCATGAGCAACATGTTGCCTGCCATGACATTTGTAATGGCGGTCTTGTGCAGGTATATATGCAAGAACCGCTAAATATACATACTCATGTCAAACATCACGCTAGCTGTTATGGAAACTGGAAAGACAACCATTTTAAGGTCTCTCTTTCTTGTAGGATGGAAAAAATAAACATGAAAAAAGTAAGATGCCAGGCCAAGGTGGTGGGAACCCTTGTTACTGTGGCTGGGGCAATGTTGATGACCCTCTACAAGGGGCCAATTGTGGAGATGGTGTGGTCCAAATATTTCCACCCCAGGAACTCCTATGTAACAGACACCCATGGAGTAACAGACAAGGACTGGTTCAAGGGCTCTATCCTGCTCATCATCGCCACCTTTGCATGGGCTTCTCTGTTTGTTGTACAGGTGAACTGTCCAATCTCCATCCACAAACATTAACTTTTGTAACATTACCAATCGTATATGTTCATATTATTTCTCAACTTCATACAAGAAGATCATTAGAGTGAGAGCTGATCTTGAGTTTTTCATTGTATGTGATGATCCAGGCCATAACACTAAAAAGATACTCGGCTCAGCTCTCCCTCACAGCATTGATCTGCTTTGTGGGCACTCTTCAAGCCATTGCTGTGACCTTCGTCATGGAGCACAAGGCCTCTGTGTGGACTATTGGATGGGACATGAACCTCCTTGCTGCTGCTTACGCTGTTAGTCTCTTCTTCTCTCATTAATCATCCCTTCCTTATGTCCTTCGCACCTCAAAGATTTCTCGTACAATAATCTGGAGAAAAATGACATTTTCAGGGTATAGTGTCATCTGGAATTTCATACTATGTTCAAGGCCTGGTGATGCAAAAGAGAGGGCCAGTGTTTGTTACAGCCTTTAGTCCCTTAATGATGATCATAGTAGCAATCATGGGATCTTTCATCCTTGCAGAAAAAATCTACTTGGGAGGGTATGTTTATTATCAAATCGGCATCTATTACTAACTCCTGGTGTCAATCTGAGATTAACATCCTCCATTCGTTTGGATATTGCAGTGTTATTGGAGGAGTTGTGATAGTTGCAGGCCTCTACTCGGTGCTCTGGGGCAAACACAAGGAGAACAAGGAGAAGCAAGAGAAAGAGGCAACGTCCCTCCCAGAGGCTGTGAAGGGATCAGAGCCGGGGAATTGTGTTGGCGTGATTGAAGACATTACAGATGTGGACAAGGAGAAGGCTCAAGGGAACAAGGTCATGACTTCTTTGGAGCAGGCAATCACTATTACAGTTGCTGCTCCTGTACCTCATGAGCAGCCCATGAAAAATGATGGGATCACCAAATGAAGTGATACCTAACATCCCAGATCATGAGGGGAGGCATTTTTTGTCAAATCCCTTGGCTTTTCTTTTCTTTTTCTTTTAAATCTTATCTGTTTCTTGTATTTCAACTTTCTTGTATGAGCTCAAGTCTCTCATCTTTGTTGACCATTGAGTGATTAGAATGGAAAGAAATTTGGTGCAATTTCTCTCTATATAATGGAACTCTAGTAAAATGCATGTTTGTGGGCAGAAAAGCCCCACACAATTGTCCAAGATAAAACAAAGATTTCCTAATCACCAGACATCACTAAAAAAACTTGGTCATGGAAACAAAATTAGATAGTCTATTTGATCAACATGTGAGTTTCTAACCCCTCGCCCCCCCCCCAAAAAAAAAAAAACTCCAGAACTCTAACTCTCTGAATTCGACATAATTCTCTTTTTCAGTAAAACATTCCAAGAGAACAATAGTAATGGATTCAGGTTTTTAGCTTCTTAGCCGGTGGGTTAACATTTCAATTTTCATGGTGGCCAAGGACAAGAGATTCTCGGATTCTCCGGCCACAATATTTCAGCATCAGATGCAGTACTACCTACTGAAAGGTATCAAGTTCAACGTCGTCACCACCATTATGCATGTATTCTTCTACTCAATAATAAATATGGTTATCCAAAGCTGTCAATGAACATTCGACCATCCCGCCAAAATTCTCTTTTCCCCAAACTCTTGGGAGGTGTGGCTCAGAACCGAACAACAATCTCCCAACTTCTTTCGGGCCATCTCGCTGTATAGCTAGCATAGGCCCCCCTTGTTGATAGGCACAGTTGCTTTTTCTACTAAACAGAGCTTTCCCGGATCACCAATTCCCCATGGCCAACGATCATGGAAGTAAATAGGAATAACAATGTGGAAAGAATTGAATTCTGAGGACCCAGAAGGACGAATATAAAGATACATTACCGGCCTTGAGCGTTTATCTAATTAACCTGTTTGTTTCATAATGTAAAAAATATAGCCAAATTATAAAAAAAAATTTTAAAGTTGGGCGCCAACTTGCTAAAGATTTTCTTATCCACAACTGATGTAATACTTAACAATAGGATTAAATTCTGTAACATCTAGCTCACGTCTACATTACAGGCAGGCAACATAGAAATGGATCTGCTGACATGTATAATGTATTCCTTTCTTTACCAATATGACAATATCTTCTAACGTAGGCAGATAAAGCTTAATGAAGTTAGTGCTAATTTTGTCCTCTGAGCATCCTATTCTCCCTTCTTTTGCTTCTCTATTAAGTTCAAGGGCCATTTTATGAATGCCATTTCAATGGTATTAATTTCTTTTTACAAACCCAGCTTTGCATGAAAGATCCTAGGCTACTTATGTAGCAAAGGTTCCTTTTCTCTGATCATCAATGAATTAAAGGTTACCAACTTGCTCATATTGGAGTCTGAATATGTGGGTATTCTGGTGGCTGCTGCACCTTGTGTACTTTGATCTTTCCTTGTCTGTCCTGACACAGATTTCACTGCTTTGCCTAAGCAGTACATCAAAGATAACACCTTTTATTTTTCAACCAAAATTTTTGCAACGGTCCTTGCCGGCCATCGATTAAGACAACCACCCACTTTGGTTGGAGCTTCAAAATTAACCTTCAATATTGTTCTTCGTGAACAATGATTTGTCCAATCATCCTCACTTCATCTCTATCAGCCAATTTTCTTAATCAAGATGAGCGAACTTATCTCATTAATTTCATCGGTGAATTATATTCGCTATCTTTTTTGGGTCATAAACACAGTATTTGAGCGAGAGGTACTCATGGTACTTTAGATTAGTAGATCAGTAGTACTCCACATTTCATGCTGAGCCCTAAGCAAAAAAATTCAGATTCAAGTGGAGAGCACCTCAAAGGTCACCTTCAGAAATTGTATAAAATGATTGTGGACTTTGAATAACACTGGTTATTAGGAAGACGACAACAGCAGGTAACCCATCTTCTGGAGGAAGCTAATCTGCATGAATGTCACTAAGAGGAGAAATCAGGCCATGATTTTGCAGGGTCGATTCTCCACATAAACTTCCATCTATTATTAACATATTTGTCTTGGTTAAATGTCTTTCATGTACAATTGATGCTATTGGTTAATGACAGCCAATACAAAAATGAAACCAAGTGAAGGATGAAAAGGATCTCCACATTACCTAACCATCAAGGTATATCAAGTGAATTACCCAGCGATAATGTGCCTCGTCATAAGCATGATACAAAAATACGTTTAACAACTGATTTGCTTTAAGACATGAAATATTGGCTTTAACTATGGTTATTAATTGCTAATCCAACCAGTAATATTTCATAACCACCGTTGAATAACAGTGCTGAGCAGGTTTCTTGCAAGACTGTTTACTACATTGGCTACGGCGCCATTTTTATAGCGGAATCATTAGTCCGTAATTATCAATCTATCTGGGTTGCATGTGATAAATGATCAATGACGTATAAATGATTATATGAACTCTACATTTGATGTCCATCCATCAAAGTTTAATGTTCATGATGATCCTTCAGAGTAATTCTCAGAGCATTAAAGCTGAGTTTGGATATTCAGTTGAAAAGTTAAAAGTAGAGGATAATAAAGAAAATAAGAAAGGGAGATGAATACATTTGCACTCAGTTACTACATCAAAGTTCAATACCATGCCTTAATGAATAGCTTTCCATGCCTTGACATCAAACATCACTAAATCAATATAGAAGCACGTATCCATGCCTTGGCTTACCACGCATAAACTCTAAAACTGAATATATGAACTCTACATTTGCACTCAGTTACTATATCAAAGTTCAATACAATATATAAATGATCCTTGACATAGTAGGAAAAAATGAGTAAATCAATGACAAGGTGTTGTCATTTGTAAAAGACAAGAAGTACGCGATCTCGGCCGATGTAAATGCAGGGCAACAATGCATGAAACTCTGAAACTTCACTGGGCATCTTTGTTGAGCTATGGCAATCATAGCAGGAAAAGAGATTTTCTAGAGGGGCTCCAGCATCGAAAGAAGGCAAAGGGGTAAGAAATTCAAAGTGCATGTAACCTAAAGAAGAGCCAACCTGTAGTGGACAGTAGAGAACCATTAGCTCCTGGTGTGCTCTCTCTTTAGCCAGACATGACCACAATGCCATGGTGTGGGAATGGCGAACAGAAGAATCTGGGTTCTGTCGCTCTCCTTTCATCTTGTGGCTTTGATGTCCATCCATCAAAGTTTAATGTTCATGATGATCCTTCAGAGTAATTCTCAGGGCCTGAGTGTGGATAGTCAGTTGAAAAGTTAAAAGTGTAGGATGATAAAGAAAATAAGAAAGGAAGATGAATACGCCTAGCTTTTTAAATAAAGCAGTAAACCGTGACAATTTAGAGTCATAAAATGCAGAGGTATGCTTAATTTGCATATAGGACAGAAACTATAACATAGCATTTACAAGTTTACGTGAGACACCTTCACTACTAAGCAGCAAAACTTGATACACATAGAATGTGTTATAATATATATATATGTATTATAATATATATGTGTTATAATATATACATAATATATATATATATAGGACAACGTTGGTATGGGCTGCCCCATTTTGATAGCATACTGGCGCTGCCCATTGTAGGCCGTTATATCTGATCCAACGGCCTACAGCAGCTCTCCCCGGGCCCACGGCCCCCCTCCCGCCTCCTGCCCTTCCGTCCTCCACCTCCCGCCTTCCCACCCGACTACTGGCTGCCATCCATTTTGGCCCGCCGTCGTGGCCGGGCCCACACCCAACCGCTGCCCCTGCCACCACCACCCACCCCCTCCCTCTTGGCCTTCTCGCCCTCCGCCTCCCGCCCAACTGCCGGCCGCCACCCATTTCGGCTGGCCCCCAACCCGCCCCTGGCCACCGCAGCAACCCCCCTTACCAGAGCCCCCCCCCCCTCCCCCTCTCTTCCAACACAATTCAATAATAAGAAATATATTACGAAAAATATAAAAAATACAATAAAATATGATAAAATAAAATAATCAAGTTCTAGTGGATTATTTTATTTTATAGTATTTATTATATTTTTTAATATTTTTTGAGATATATTTCGTAATATTAACTCGAGTAATAAAGAAAATATGCGAGTGTAGTTTCATAAGAAAAACTTCCTCTCTCCTGACTCAAGTAAATATTAAAAAATACAGTAAAATACTATAAAATAAAATAATTGAGTTCTAATGGATTATTTTATTTTATAGTATTTTATTTTATTTTTTAGTAATATTAACAGTCAATATTATGAAATACATTTCAAAAAATGTGAAACAAAAAAACGGACTCATTTTCAACTCGAGTCAAGAAAATAAAAAATAGACTTGGTATCGACCCGAGTCAAGTAAATAAAAAATTAACTCGGTCTCCTCTCGATTTTGTTCTGGGAAGGCTCAAGGTGCTAGAATAAAATTATTTTATTCTTTTTCAAATTTATTTCATAATAAAAACTTGACTTGATCCCGATTCGAGTCGAGTTTTTATTGGGAAATAAATTTTAAAAATAAAATAAAATAATTTCATAATATTAACTTGACTTGAGTCAGGATCGAATCCAGTTTTTTTAATAAATTATTTTATATTTTAAAAAATTATTTCATAATATTAACTTGACTCGGGATCGAGTTAAGTTTTTTTACGAAATTATTTTATTATTTTTAAAATTTATTTCATAATTCAAACTTGACACGATCCTGACTCGAGTCAAGTTTTTGTTATAAAACTACCCTCCCATGTTTCTTCCCCCTCTATTTCGCCACGCCACCCCACCCCCGCGATGTCGCCACCAGCCACCCACTCACCAACTTTGTCGCCACTTCGAGGGTGGGTTGGAAAACTCACAGCGGCGATCAGGTGCGGGTGCCCGTGAGCAAGCGGAGCTCATTGCCAGCAGGCAGGGGCGGGTGGGGGGCGGTCGAAGGTGGTGCCCGGGGCAGGGGGAACACGGAGGGCCACGGCTGCGGGCAGGGGCGGGGAGGAAGGTGGCAGCTGAGGTGGGTGGGGGGAGTGACACGGTGAGTGCCACTGCGGCTGCAAATGATGGCGGTGGGGGACGGTGCCTGCAGGCGGGGTAGGGCAGGGCCAGGGCGGCGACGAAAACCAATGGTGGGGAGTGGGGAAGGCAAAAAAAAAAATGAGAAGGGGGAAATGCATAGTGGATTGTGGGCCGTTGGATTTTGATCCAACAGCTCACAATCCATGCGCGGCAAAAACGTTGCAATGCATAGTAGATTTTCTATATATATATATATATATATATATATATATATATATATATATATATATTTCTTTGGTTACGTTTGTGTCATAAATAAGCATGAAACAAAATGAGCACGTAAATTCAAGCTTATCACGTACATGTCCAAGCACGGCAAATGATAATTCCTAAGGAGGTTTTTGATAATTTCTAGGGATTAAGAGGTAGTTATAAAAATTATAGATGGTTTTATTACTTTTTTGTGGGAATTACTACTTCAAATCTCTATCAAGAACATCCCTAAGAATTATTAAGTGTGTGCTCAAGGAGAGTGAGTCAAGTTGAGCATGTGCTCGAACTCAACTTGAAAAACTCGAGTATCACTCAAACTCAAATCTAGATCGAACAAGTTTTGAGCATAGATACTAAAGATCGATTCGAACAATTCTAATATTGGTTGAACTCGACTCGAACTCAAATGCACTTAAATTACCAAATTTTTTAGTTTGAAACCAGTCAAATCGAGCTCGAAACCAGTCCATAAATTAGGGTCAAAACTAGATCGGCTCGAGCTCGAAACCAACTATTAAATTGAGTCATTATATGTGGAGTAGAATCATTTATAAAAAAGAGGAAAGAATGGAATGCGATTTATGAAACCATGTAGGACTATCCATAGTGAGATATAGAAAAAAATTTCATTTACCTAAGGGGGATTCAAACCTAGGGTTACTAATTGAGCGAGTTGGCTCGTAAGCATTTGGTGTCCGGCTTGACTTGTCTTGACTCAAAATTAAACATTTAAATGATCGAGCTCAAATTTGAATTCGAACTCGAATTCCACGAATCAAGTTTAAGCAAAGAAGTGTTCGACTCAATTGTAATTCAAACTCGACTCGTAACTCGGCTCGAATTTGACTCAATAATATAATAAATAACATTAGATTTATTACATTAATATATAATATCAAATTTACATTAATTTTGGTATCAATTATAAATGTTTTGTTTTGTTTGTATGATCATGATAAAGACTATTTTAACCATGATTATAACACAAAAGGCCTAATAGTTGGATTTTTGTTGTGCTTTATAATATAAAGGATGTCACAAGTTCAAATCTCCCTTAAGTAAAAGATTTTCTTTTTTCTTTATTTCAGTAAGGATAGTCTCACATCATTTGGAAAATCATACTTCACCCTTTTCTACTTTGTATAAATGATTCTCTTCTACGTATAATGGCCTCATTTAAGAGCCTCATTTAAGAGCCTGTTTCGAGCTCCCACTTTGGATCTGGTTTTGAGCCTAATTTAAGAGCAGTTACAATTTTGAGTTGAGTTGATTTCGAGCTCTAGTTGAGCCCAAACAACATCAAAACTATTCAAGTCGATCTTGAGCGTCAAAGCTAAAAACTCATTTGATCTCAAGTCAAGTTCGACCGATCCTCGAATTCTTCGAGTCGAACTCAAGCACATGCTCTCATTTAATACCGTTATTCAAACTCATGACCTCCTTTATGTTATAAACCACAACCATACTACTGTTAAGTCTTTTGTACTATTTTCATGGTTAAAGTAATCTTTATTATGATCTTGCAAATAAAACAAAAATTCACTACGATTGATACCAAAATTAATATATTAAATCTGATATTATATAATAATGTATTAAATTTGATATCATATATTATATCATCGAGTTGACTTCGAACTGATTTACAGGTTGAGTTCGAACTGATTTACGAGTTGAGTTTGAAATGAGCTCAAGTTATAATTGAGTCAAGTCGATCACTTCTTCGATCAAACTTGGCTTGTGGAATTCACGTCCGAATCGAGTTTAATCTCAAGTATTTAAACGCCAAGTTTCAAACCGAAAACTAAATGCTCATGAGCTAACTCACTCAATTAACAGCCCTAAGAATTATCATTCACTTTCCAACATGTTACACCTTGAACATTATATTTGTGTGTTGCCAATTTGATTAGAATCTTTCATAATGAAGCCAAATGTTAAAGAAACAAGAAATTCCTTAATTGGTGCGTGTTAAAAGAAAGGTAAAATAGCTGTTCTAGATTACATGTTATACCAAGACCACACCACAAAATGAACTCTATCAATGCTATTCAGAAAGAGGCTATGGGCCTAAAACCAGAGTTATAACTAAATTCAGTCACACTGATTCTTAACATTATTATATCATCCTCTCTGTACTATATCAAAAGAAGGTCATCCACAAGCCCTTGTACTTTCTTATCCTCTGTGTATAGCTTGTGATCCAAAGCTATAAAGCTTTAAAAAGTGTAATTGTACAGTTTTGAAATTTGGATCAGAGATACTTGTAAACTGTGATATCAAAACCAACATCTAGAGCACAAAGATAAGTAAACAGTACATCAGATGTTTAATGGAAATAGAATACATACATGTAGTACTTAAATCAGTCTAGGGACTGGATTCAATATCACTAAGAAACCTCTCATAGTTTGTTCCAGCAAGTACATTGCAAACATCGCTCCAATTCTCTACTTGCTCTGACAGTGGTTTTGAGTGAATTTTCACTTGATGACTCCCTAACCTCCAATATGGTACGCCTAGAAACCCCTGAACATCTGACAGTGTCTGTCAACATAAAGAATAAAATTTAGCATAAAAAACAGAAATAAAAAATTTGTTTGTCAAATTGCATAGGTTGTTTACCTCTTGATTTTTTAGTATGTCCTCATAGTATACAATAATGCGATGAGTGGTATTAAAGAACCTCAAAGAATCAGCCATCAGCTGCTCGGAATGTCTGAGTTTGGGTATCATTGTTTCTGTATCAATTGTCGGTTTGTAGCGTGCTAAAATTTCCGCCTGAAACATAATTAAGCAAACATAGAACTCCAAACTTGCATATAGAAAATCAACTTATTTTACACATGAGCATTTTCCATGGAGGTGCCAGATATGCTTGTCCAGCACAACTAAACTAGACATGCCGGACTGACCACAGTGCTCGACATTTCCTCACTCCATATATTTTCTGGTTCATCAAATGGTTCTCAAAGTAATCAAGAGTAGAACAATGAAGAAACCGGCCATATTGCTGTGGATACACTCTTTTACCTTATGAACATACAACATAAAAGGGACCTTTCTTTGCACCCATGAAAAATTACTATATCTTATTAGAGTAGGTCCAATCATACCATTAAGAAAAGGAGCAAAACGTAAATTCTAAGTGATAATTCCTCCCAGCATCTATTGCATATATATAGTATTATTCTAAATATGAAGAAAAGCTATCTCATCACTAATGTGGAACAAACTGGGATTGTATAAAAGCTTTAGTATCCATTCCTGATAGTGTTCCTCCATGAGGTAACAGAAGAACTACCAAAACATAAAATATGAGATAAAGAATTTTGAAAGAATTGTGCAAATTTCTCCTGCAACGATAAGGGAAAGAATGAGAGCATGAGAGTAGAGATACAGGTAAGTAAACGGGAAGCAAGCCGAATACCTCTTCCTTTGAATGAACATGCGATTTATGAGTCCCATTTAGTAGCTTTGCGCTTCTGTCATAAGCATTGGCCAACTCAGATACAAGCCGTCTCAAAAGGTTTCTTCGGAATAGAAAAACTAAAGACACCCCTTTCCAGTTAACATAGTTAGCAATTTCCCTGTGATAATCCATAACTGCCTGCACTCAGTAAGGAAGATACAATCACTAGAAACAGATGACAAGATACCAGACAATTGACGAGAGCAAAACAAAAACATTAGCAAGTGATTGAAGATGAATTTGTCTCTACATATAGGCAAATGTGCAGAGCACTCTTAGCCATCAGCTCACCTGGTTTAACATCCACTTAAATCCAACTGCAGCTAAGCATTCATTTTTGGCGGAGCTACTTATCCAGTCCAGATTGAAGACAATATCCATAGTCCTAAAAATGGTGGAAATGTTGGCTCTTCTTTCCTTGATAGAAAATATCTCTCCATTTGAGCTGATATTAGGATGGCTATTTAGAAGGGTTTCAAACCACCCACTTCCAGATCTCTGCATTGACATAATTGCAAAATATCGGACTGGATTACATTGACATTCCTTCCTGTCACGACCAAGAACAGTGGATATGAATTCATTATCATCACACAACGTATATAAAGAAAGAGAGACAGCCCGAGTTACTCTAACCTACCTACTATAAGTTTTCGGTCTGGGAAAATGAATATGAAGGGATTCTTCAGGAGAAACAACAGAAGCATTACAATGGACTCCTATATTACTGAAAATTGAACTAGAAACAACGGATTTTGACAGTGTTGCTCTTTGTTTTATACACACAAAGAATATAAACAAACCAAATATTGAAATAAAAAGAAGGAAACTAGCACGCAGGGGAAACGCCAATCTCTTTGAGACCTTCGATGCTAGCTCACTCTGCAAAAGTGGCATACATAATGAATCACCTTTCTTTGAAGAATTCCAAAAAAGGTTAAAAAAAAAGAAATAAAAAATTTATCCTACTAAGATTACGGTCAATTATCGGTTACCATTGTTGTGATATCAAATAACAAAGACATCGTGTCACGTAATCGAACTCGTGACCCTCAAAGAGTTGAGTTGAACAGTTCTACTACCCATGCAAGCAGCATCCACGGATGACATAGTTCTGAGACGAAATGTAGCTTGTGAGAGTACGAAAAAAGGGATCCAACGACAATCTTTCTACTTCAAATCAAGGCTCATTCCAACTCCGACCACCCTATCAAAACTCCCCACGCTTTTTATTCTGTCTCTAACACATGGGTGCCAATCATGAATAGGCATCCACGTTTCACTCAGAAACAAGAAAAACATAAGGAATTTGAAGAAGAGAGCGGGGATGAAGATAGAGCGGTGGGTATTAACCTCAAAGGTTTTGAGGACACGGGCCACGGCACGACGAGGGAGAAACCGAGAGAGAGAGAGAGAGCGAGGGAGGCGTCGACCGACCGACCGACCGACCGACGGACGTTGCGAGGATGGGATAGATTGAGAGTTAGAGAATGGAACAAAAACTTTGACCAGCTGAAGTGGGTACGTAAAAAAATGAATAGGAAAAAGATGGAGGAGACGAGGAGGGAAGGGAAAGGGACAAAGGAGCCGCTCCCCTTTTTATTGTTTATTTTCTTCTTTGTCCATTTTTTCCGGCACTCAACAGCTCAATAAAATTGATTTAAATATTAGATATGTTTATTGCACGCACATAAAAATGAAGATCTCTTATAACCTTTCGTTTTCAGGAGCGGGGGAAAGAGCATCGCTTTAAGGCATTGCCAATTGATAACTTTTTAAAGAAATATGTTCACATTAAATTTAATTATTTATACTGTAGATGAAAAAGACTTAGTTTAGTTGGATAAGAAAGGACATGAATACGACTCTAACCAGAGATTGATTCAAGCCATGACTACGTAAAGATCTGGTCTGAGCTTGCTCCTCACCCTGCCATTGCCAGTAGAATAATGGTTAGAGTCGTCCAATCGACCCAACCAAAGATTGATCCTTCAACTACTTCATAACTCCCCATCTTTCCCTAAAAAGAAGTTAATGAGGAAAACTGCACAAAGGCTGAGATGGATTGTTGTGAATAGTGTTGCCCAGGCTAAACAAGGCAACCGACCTGACCTGACCTTCAGATCCAACCTCATCCGATTATATGATTTCAATTTTTTTATTAGTATTTAGTTTATATAGGGTCCGAATTTGGGTCTTAAGGGACCTGGCCCTATAAAAATCCAAACCCTAAAAATATTAAATTTTTGTTTTCAATTTAAGTTTTTCTTTATATCATGTTGAATTATATAAAAATATATTTTAAAATATATTATATTTTAGTTATAAATAAGAAAAATTATCATAATAATAATTATTTTTATTTAATAAAAAAATATGGAATATATATATATATATTTATTATTATTATTAGTTCGGGTCCGGTTCAGGTTAGGTTCAATACTAGATCAATTAAATCAATTCAAGTCCAAGTTAAAGAAGTATATACTCGTGTTCATGTCCGGGAATTCAATATCAGTCTGATCAAGGTCGGATCGTACAAAACCCGGAATGAACCAAATTGATAATTTGTCAAAAAAATCAACAAAATTACAGGGAGAGATATAAGCAGTTGAGTATTTCAGTCACCATGCCGCTGGGGAGGTTATTGCTGATGTTGTCAAAATCACCACGAGGATGATTACGGACAGGGAGGGCGGTGATACAGGAACAAAAACAAGGGTAGCCGGATTCTTGCCGGAGAAGGAGTTGAAGGAGATGTTCTAGAATAAGCTCAACAAGCTGCCTCCATTATCCGCCAAAGAGAGAAAATCATGGATGGGTGGGAGATAGCAAAGTTAAAAATTGCATCAACCTAGGTAAAGAGTGAGGTAAGTTAAGCTCTCTCCCATTTAGCTTCAAAACTTTTTGGGTATGTCAATTAAGCAAGAGATGATTTGCTTTATTTTGCAAACATGGATTCCAAATTCCAACATAACAGAGCCATACACTTGATCGGCGAGAGATTTGATGAAATTAGACAGTGCGCGACCTCCTAAAGATCTCAGCTCTGTATCAAAGAAAAATGAGTTGTCAGAAAGGTACAGCTCCTTCAAAGTCACAATCTTGAACAATAAGGGGGAAGCTCTCCTCAAAGCCAATTATCCTGCAGATCGAGCACTTCCAAAACAGAGCCTGATGGAGTTGCCAGTTGAACCACTGGCATCACTGCCGTGACCACCTCAGACATCGCAAACATGGTGATTAGTTGATCCGAGCTGCAACACTCCGGCACTACCGGCACCAGTAAATAAATGTGGAAGAAAGGGAAAAATGAAGACAGATTGTCGGCTCAAGTTAATCGGTTACATTTTATTCAGTTCGGAGACGGTTCCAAACCAAAGTAGGTCAGTTTCGGGTGCAACCAAAAACCAATTGGTGACTGAAGCGAACTTCACCAATAACCAAACTTCTAAATGGAGTTTAGTTCCGTTGGTTAACCAAGCAATGCTCAGACCTATAAGCATGTAACACAAAATACAGACAGTACGCAAACTATAAAATTACCTGGCAATCCTCAGGGTAGCATGCTCTTGGACATGCACATTGCTACAAATGACAGAATTTTGAATTGAACATCCATCTTCAGAGGTAACATGCTTCATCACAACTGAATTGATAATCTACAAAAGGGATGAAAAGTACATTGTAGCAAGTTCAAGAAGAAAATTCCAAGCCATAACTTGATTGTCTAATGATTCTTGCGATTCTAAGAATAAACATTTTCATGAAAAGAGAATTTAGCTCAAACTAAATGTAGCTAACTTGTAAAAACTGACACAAAAGAATACCTTCACATTATTTCCAATCCTGCAATGGCGACCAATAGATGATCACTTAACATTACATTTATCTCCAAGCATTGAACCCTCTGCTAATATACAATTCGGTCCAACCTAAACAACAATGGAAAACTTATTTATAATAAGATATATATTATTCAGATAATAAGATATGGATTTTAGATAATAAGTGTTATCACACATCACACGGGCAAAGGAAATTCATGCATGAAGTTGAAATCATAGTTCAACTCTTCCCATTGCAGCAGAAAAATAGTATCAACTTTGATGTTTTTCGTAATGGTTCCTTAGTATATCTAACAACTACCAAAATATATATATATATATATATATATATATATATATTCAATCAATAAATTTTCCCTTGCAGTAACTACTTGAATTTCTTTGTAAGATAAATTTGCTAATGGGGCTTCCAATTATCATTATTCAGCACATCCCAGCAAACTTGCATTGATTTTTGACTCAAGTTCCATCGACAGATGAAGAAAATTGTTCTGTGAAGAGAAAGAATACCCTGATAATTCCTCTGCAGTAACTACTTGAATTTCTTGTAAGATAAATTTGCTAATGGGGCTTCCAATTATCATTATTCAGCACATCCCAGCAAACTTGCATTGGTTTTTGACTCAAGTTCCATCGACAGATGAAGAAAATTGCTCTGTGAAGAGAAAGAATACCCTGATAGATGACTAGCATCACCTATTACCTGCAATAAAGATTAATATAATCTGATTATGCATTATCTCAACAGAATGCCTAACATAAGCAAATGTTCACACTCCATAGAAAGAACTCGCAGCTCTATTTATGTCTGAGAATGCTTGAACATAATTCAAACGTGAGCAATATTTATTCTCGTTGGCAATATGAGCACAACATTTATGCATTCCTCTATTTACAAAAATCTCACTATAAGGTGCAGTAGAATAGAGCTCATGGAAGCTAGGGGATGGACCAGTTTGATGGCTAGTGTACCATGCTTGGCTGCTGCCTGAAGCAACTCCCTCAATGCAACCATTAAGTTGGCGGGCACGGCCATATGAAATGCCTGCTCTCTACAACAAATAGCTAACACAAGTGAGAAATGTTCAAACGAAAACAATATACAGAAATCAATTTCACGGCAAGCAACAGCATGAACAGCACAAGTATACAAATTCTCACTAGCGTCGAGGACAGCTGGGATCTTATAAGGTATGGCACAACATCCTGCTTTAGACTACTAAAGTGTGGATATTGATCCAAAACTTCAAGGAGTGCACTCCTAATAAAAATAATGCTATTAGCATCACAAACACAAGAAACAAAGAACAGTAATCTCATCAATGAAGCAAACATAGCCAACAAACAAACTACTTCTAAAACCTGTTGAACGCATAGGAATGAGCATCCATTAGGTCAGTTCTGATTTCCATCTGCTTATAAAGTAACAAAAAAGATGTCAAAAACCTAGAAAAAGTGCCAATGAATTTTAACAGCCTGCACTCTGATTACTGAGAGTGGCTTACAACCTGGGAAGAGGCACGAAGAGTGGTTTTCATAACACGGAAATCTTTCTCAACTTCAGAAGAAGTAAACTCGGCATGTAGATGAACATTCTAACTTTACACAAAAAATGAAGATGCATATATAGTGCAAACCTGTTACTAAAGACATCAAGAATTGTTTGGTGGAATCCAAACCAATAATATTGAGCCGTCCTAGATTTTTAGCTTTGTCCTTCCCTCCAGAAGAGCAACTTTCGAAAATTCCACTAACAGGAGAAGCACAAAGCAAGGCAGTGACTACTGCATTGTGCCTTCTGTGAGTGGCTGCAACAGCTCCTGGCGGGATATCACAGGCAAGGTCACCACTCAAAACCTAAAAATGAAAAAAAAGTGATTCCTCAAGAAGTAAGAGTGTTTCAAGCTCAAAGATTATGAGCAGTAGAGTTGCTACCAAAATGTCACTCGAAGTAAGATGATGTGCCACAGCTCGAAGAGCACCAGCAGTTCCAATATCCTCAGGAACTGCAGATACCTACAGAGGCAGTGCAGATGATAAATTACTATATGCTAAACAAACTTTATCCTCAAACATCCCGTAAATTCTCAGTTATAGTGTGAGCATTTTGAACCGTACATCAACAAGACTAATCAAATTATCTTCAATACATGCTTTTTTCTCTCCCGTATGTCATCAAGAACCACAAAATTAGTGTATCAACCTCAACATGAAAAAGATCAACAAATGCACTCTAGATCCAATCCCAACAAGAAGAGCATTTTCTTCAACCTCCACAACCTGCTCCAAACCAACACAGATTAAACTTAAGATCAATCCTCCCAAATTCGTAAATACAAAACATTTCAATTTCCCTTACAAATATATGTTATTATTAATTTCCATTGCATGATCACAACGTACCAAGAAAACGAAAACTAACCAAATAAGCGAAAGAAAATAAAAGGCAAGAACAAGAATGCGTACAACGATCAAGTCTTTGACGCAGCTCCCTTCCACGAGCTCGAGAACGTCTGAAAGAACAGGACGGTTGGCCACCGGAAGCAACGCCTTGGGCAGTTCCTGCGCATACACATACATCCACGAAACCAGACCATCTGAATGACTACAGTGTTGGTCGATTCAAACCACAAACTGATCACCGAAAAGAAAAAGGCTACGAGATCGAACATGGGGTACGAGAGGACGACCACCTGGAAGTCCATTGCCGCCCTCCGCCGTCTCTCTTCTCCGGCCAACGTTCGCTGGGTTCGCCTCCCCAGCACCGTTGTGGGTAAAATTAGGGACATGAGCGCCACAAAGGATACTTAAATGCCGGACACGGACAGGAACATGGGTACAACTGCCACGTCCGACTGGTTTGGAGTTTATGATAAGAGTTAAGTCAAAGTTTAAATTGAGCTTAAGTTGAATTTAAAAGGGTTTGAGTTAAGTCAAGAAATATGTTATATATATATATATATATATATATATATATTAAATAGTTTAATTGAAAATAAAATTATTGTATTATTACATAAAATTATATTGTATAATTATATTTATTAATTTTTTATATTTTATATAAATAATTATATAAAAATTATATAAACATCTAATATAAATTGAGCTTGATTCAAGTCAAATTAGCTCGAATCCTTAATACCCTAGTATATAATATTAATAACAACCGATTAACCATTCCTAAGGGTTTATCGTCCCGGACGAGCGACGGAGTTTCTCTTGAGCCCGTCTTCTTGTCGGGCTGCTCTTGCGAGATGAGAACTTTCTTCCTTGTTTTGTCAAATAACTAATTAAAATTATGAACTATATGTTGGATTTAGGTTGGCAGCGAAATAATTAAACAATTTGAACAAATAAGTTAAAACCAAAATATGAACTTAAATAAATCTTGACTTATGAAGATACTAAACAATTATCAATATGTTATCTTCAAATAATTACAAGTATTTGCGAACTTGCCAAACTATAAGTTGTAAAGATTTATATTTAACCGAAAATAAATAAAGCAAATAGATAAAATAAGGACAATAGCAAAAACACAAGATTTTTGAAGAGGTTCAAAACTCCTCCTCCTTTCTTCTATTTCACAATATCTTATAACTAGGTAGGTTTTTTATGTTTTATTATGACCAAATCGATTGTTACAACTCAAATGTTACAACCACTTATCCTTCACTAAGTTTTGAACCTAATTTCACAAGCTAACTGCTAGTCTCCTAAACTCACGCCCGAGTCTAAAACCACTAGCACACATTAGCCCCCCACAATCGAAGACACTAGCACCACTCCTCACAAGGAGCACAACACCCTCAACAATCACATCCGACCACTAGTATAAGCACTCACCATAGAATCATAACCGATCTCATTTACAACCAATTTTCACAAGATCTTGTACAATAAATCACTCAAGAGATTATAAGAATAATACCAATAAATATCAAATCTCTTGATGTGTAAGGTTGATAGTCGACGAAGCTTATCTTAAGCTTTCTCACATTTTAACTCACAATCTTTTCTGATCTCTTTAACACATAAATACTTCAATCACCCTTGAATGTTCGGATTTCTAAAAATGGCCAAAGCCTTCCACTCACCAAGGTTCTTCTATTATAGATTTCTTCAAAGTCTAAACTTCCAGCAATTCAAATACAACCTTAGAAAGCTCCTCCCATTAAATGATATTCTCCAAATTCCTATTGAGACTTCAATGAAGTGGTTGAGCACTTTGACCAACTAGAGGTTCCTTTGGTGAAGTCTCAAGACTTTGCACCAATCTTCACAAACGGTTGCAAATGTTCAAGACCGACTCCGAAACTAAGTCCAAGATCATACAAACACTTCAAATCTCCAATTTTCAATCTGAATCCAAATTGGCAAATTATTTTGATTTAAATTTACTTGCTCTAATTCATCTGAAATTCATCATAGAGCAATCTTCATGATTCAACTCATGATCCATATTTCATGATTCATCAAAATTCAAACCAACAAGTCCAATACTTAACACTATACCCATGTGTACATATTTGTAGGTAAGTATGTGAGTGATGATTTTGCTTGCCATGTCTTACATAGTTCTTTCCTTGTTTGCAATTACTTCAATGTGGAAATCACGTATGGATGTCAGCATATTGATCTCAATTTTGGAATGAAAATTGTTGGTTATTGACTGCAGGAGTTGAATTGGTACTTTACCGTGCACAAGTGCAAATGGTGGTTGGTGGAGAGTGGAGAGTTTACCTTGTGATAATAAGTATATAAAAAATTAGATTATGCTGGGCCTTTTATTTATTTTAATGTTTAGATTGGAGTCCTTAGTTAGTGTTTTTATAGGATTTTTAGTAAATATTAGATATTTCTTTTAGGTGATTAATAAGTTTAAGAACCATTGTATATATTGATCAGTTCTAGTTTAATTGATTTTATATTTTCCTAGTGTTTTGGAGTTCAAATGAGGCACACTAATTTTTTTTGGATTTACTTTCTATTAAATTGTTATTCGGACTACAGCATTTGAGCGACGCGATTCCTAGAAAATTTTGAAGAAAATATATCTAAGGGCCAGTGCTAGGGTGTTGGTAGAGCATTTGCGGTTGTGTGCCTTAGCATTGGGTAAAATTTGGAGAAAAAATTATTGCAACGCCTTCGCTCTTGGAGAGTTCATTAGCACTAGGTGGGCGAATTTGTATAAAAACAATCTTTTGGTTGAGATTTTTTAACTTGGTTGGACTCTTAATGATGCAACTTGCGATCTAGTTTAAGGTGTGGACCTTAACTTCAACGAAAAAGTTAAGTATTCCAATAAGTTTTCTCTCAACTTTAATGCCAAAGGAAATGGAGAAGACTAGAAATTTAAAATTAAAGCTGTATACCAGAAAACAATAACTTTATTTGCTGAATAAGTGAATGATCCAATGCCCTCTACAATGCAAGATATTTACAAGAAAACATCCTACTTTAACTAGGAAATCAAATAACTAATCAAGTCCTCTAAGAACTATGTTTAATTCATAAATAGAAAAGAACTAATAAGGAAAGATTTAATATAAGACTCCAACCCAAACTCAACTACTAATTTTCATAAAAAGGAAATAACTATATTAGGAAAGTGGCTGATAGTTCTTCTTCTTCTTTCTCTCATAGAACTCTAACATCTTTGGGTGTTCGATGAGTTTTGGGTGTTTGTTGTGGAATTATTCTTCTAATTCTTCTTCATTAGTTTGATTATGAGGAAGAAGAGAAGTAGGCCTAGGGCTGACGTTATCACTTAATAGGAGTGTAAATTCATTTTTTGGACGACCATATGGCATCATTTTTACAATGGTGGCTTTGCATGTTGGCAAAATTACTAGAAGACAAGTGGGAATGAGAAGGTTGCTTCAAAAATATTTTTTTCCTTTTTCTTTTTCATTCTTGTTGGTTATTTGTCAGGGATCCAATGTATACAATGAGTTCTTTTGGTTTATTTTCATGTTTTATAAAGATGTTCTTGTGTCTAAGATTTTAATAGAACCCTAATGTATAATATGATGAATATTTTAATTGTTGGCGTTGAATTGTTTATTTTGTTTGTGATCAATGAAGTTGATAATCTGGCCAAGTATTGATTGATCCATAATTTGATTCTATCTTGGAAGAGAATAATTAAATTAGACATATGATTAATCTATCAATTTAGCCTATGAAATTTATTGGGGGGGCGAGCAGTATATATTACGTTAATCTTGATTCACATGTAAGAATATGATAGATTAGATTGATTTAATAATTGTATGAGATGTTGGAAGATGATCATGGGTAATTTGATAATTTAAACCAATTAACTAAATTAACGAGGGGGAAATTAAAATCTTAGCTTTTTCATTGTTATCTTTGATTATTTAGTTATTTTAACATAATTAATTTAGAAAATATCGCATGAAAGCCTTTTTTTCTAGGTGAGTGATGAAAATTAATTGGTTAAATTTGTTTTTTATTGAAGTCCTTGTACGAACGATTCTTATTTCACCCTTCTATTACTTGCATGATCAGTATGTTTGTCTGTAGAATTTTTTGTGACTTCTTGCCCTTAAGTTGGAATCGGCTTCTTTTCATGACTCATGAGTAGCTTGTTTTCTCTCTGCGGGAGTTGGCATTGCTAAATGCTAACGATGGTTGTGAGTGGTTTTTTATCACTGACAATTGCCATATTATGTTGCTTCATTTGTGAAATTGTCCTTTCAAGGTTGACGATATGAAGAGCAAATGGTCCCATTTGTTATTTCTTGTTGTTGTTAACTTTTCGGTGAACATGGAAACAAAAAATTGTCAAAAACCTAAAACCATTAAATTGGTGAAAATGCCGGAATCATTAGCCGTGTGAGTATCAATTGTCTAGAGCTGTCTTTTAATTTTACAACATCGATTTTTTCTGCTTCTATGTCATCTGAGTACTGTATGAAGGCCGCAGATCTGTAGATTCGTTGATTGTGCATGTGAAAACTTTGACTTTTGGACGAGTCTTTTTTATATGCGTAGTTAACTATCACTCCTTTATAAATTAGAGAGTGCACAAAGTCGAAACATAATTGATAAAGAATGTAACAAAGAATTGACTACCAAAATAATAGCAGGGAAGGAAAGAGCGGGGAGAGCAAAGTCAACCATCGGTGATTGTTTCCGCCGTCAACTCCTGGCCAATTCACCGGCCATTGACGGCGAGCGGGATAAACTCGGAGAGCGGCGTGGCGATAGGGCTAGGAGCAGGCGACTGCCGGCACATCGGGCAGGTTGCTCTCATCCGCAGCCACTCATCGACGCAGCCGGCGTGGAAGCAGTGCTTGCAGTCGGGCATCCTTCTCAACACCTCTCCCACCGCATATTCACCCAGACATATCGAGCACACCCCACCGAGGTGCTCACCACCGCCGCCCACCGCCCGACCGCTCCCCGGGTAGATGAACTTGGGGTAGGACTCTATAGTCGGCGGGTCGAGGCCTCCGACGACCAACACCAGCTCAGTCTCCCTGCGGGCAGCTCCAGCTTCGGTAGAGGAAGGGGCAGCATGATGCCGGTCGCCTCCCTTGGCGCGGACGCAGGCGTAGGAGGCGAGCATGATGGTGGAGATGAGAATGAGGAGGCCGACGGCAATGGCGATGCCGTAGCCGAGGCTAACATTGCCGGCGCCCTCGGGGAGAGGGGTGGAGAGGGAGGAGAGGGAAGGAGGAGTTGCACCGGAGTAAGTGGAGGACATGTCCCAGCGGGGAGAGAGAGGGGTGAGGGGAGTTAAGCCCCTAGGGAGAGGCCGTTGTGGTTTTAAGAGGGTGCAGTGTTGGTTGGGGGAGAAGAAGAGAGGTGTGAGTCACGGGAGAAATGAATTCAAGTATTGAAGGTTGGTTTGGTTCTTATTACGTAAACTGGACTTTTCTGTCATGGATGGGTACGTTGGCGTCGATGACTATCATAGCTTCTTAGCTCATTTTCTTATTGTCGGGTAGACGAGGGATTACGACCTTGTCCATCTCAAGATTCAACAAGTTTGATATTCATTAATAATTTGTTGTTTGACAAAAAAGTGTCGTAATAAAAATTACCAGAAAGTGATCAGTCGATTGGGCAAGAAATCAGAAGACTTGTAAACTGTGCATGATAGCGTGTAATGGTAAGTGATTGGTATCTATGTCCCCACATCACCCTATGGATTACGAATTAGCGAGTTGACTACCGATATCGAAAACAGAACGGAGTTATTCCAATTAGTCACAGCAAGGCAAGGCAATAGGACAGAAGTAATTAGGAAATCCAAATACCCGATTGGTGCGTCCATGCGGTTGATGGAATATTAGGTAAAAATTAATGTAAAAGTAAGATCATAGTTTGAATATTAGGCTATGACTTTTATATTATATGTGGGATTATCTCGAGCAGGGAGTGAGGTAGCCAGATTGACGGAAAAATAGTAAGAGTCTTTTTATAGCAGAATGAAAAGTGGGATCTCTTTCTCAAATGACCTTGGAACGTTTAGGCTCACTTTGATTATCCAATCATGACAGCTATAAACTATTAACCGCTAGTGGTTTCTTTTTCGGACCGCAAAGGCTCAAGAAATTGCTTCGATGTGTTCTTCACGAATCACATTTTTGACGCTGATACCATCCTCAATCTGTCAAAAAAGACATATATGGGCCCAAGGCATCTCCAACTAAATTCATATTGTTGTTGACTAAATTCCTCAATCAATCTGTTGTTTTGTCTAATTGTCATTGAAAATTTTGTGTCCAATTTGGTAGAGGGGTGTAATATAACTGTAAGCAATAAACATATAATGTGTATTATTGTCAACCGAACTGGCCCGTTAATATAGTAAAATCAGCTACATTATTAATTGTTGGTGAAAGAAGTTTTTTCTTTATTATTTTCATCGCAAGTATTGAAATACCTCATTGTGACACTTACATTATACGAATTGCGCGCAATTCCGAAAACGAAGAACGCGGCTTTATGAGCTACGAATGAATCATCTCTCGTGTCATCATCACGGCGAGACGAACCAGCTGATAACAAATGACAGTAATGTGGGACAAACCAACTTGTAGTTTGACGGAATCTCCGGTCAGTCTAACAAAGTTGGTGGCGGCAGTTGGCATTTGCCGGACACAATAAATCGTCTAATGAAAAAACCGCCCTTTTTATCTTTGTTTGGTGCATCGTTTATGTGAGCTTAAATTTTCGTGCATTCTTTAGTTAATTATAGATCCTTAACTAACTCAACCAATACACAACTAACCGAACGACTACTCAAGTAAAATCTAATCATGTATGAAGTTATTGTAACGCGTAAAAAAATTATACATATGTTGCAGGGGACAGGGCCTTGTAATAAGAGTACAGTTACGTGCAGAGCCGATCAGTGAAAGATTTGATGATTAAAAGCTTCAAAATCGACGAGGAATCAACATGAAAGGGAAGAAAATGATCATTATACAGTGATGAAGATGTCATTGAAGCTGAGAGCGATCTATTCCAGAAAGAAGGAATCATGAATGTGAGAGAACCTTGAAACATGAAAGAAGAGGATGAATTGCTACCAAAAAATAAAGACTAGTTACATTCTCAGCTTCAATATGTATATGATATGAGGTTGCATTTCAAATCTAGAGTCCAACTAATATAGGATACTAAATAATGGACGAATCACCTAAAATAGGCGTGCTTTGTTGAATAGTAAGATAAAGTATAATTGCAGTTAAAATTGTTTTAATAGATAAACTCGGGTTAAATAGTAAGATATAGTATAATAATTTAATATATTAAATATAAATTTTGATTAACTCCAAAGATAGATTTTAATTGACAGAAGATATGTGATAATAACTTGATTTATTTTATTTTATTTTTATTATATTTTGATTAATTACATTTTTTTTATTTTAATAACCTATTAATATTGAATTTCTCTTTTATTAATACAAGCCAAATAGCCCGTGCTATGGGCAAGATTTGAAAATTTTACTAACAATAAATTTAAAATCTTCAATAATTGCAGACAATATCCAACAAAAGAAATCGAAAATAACCAAACATAAAGGAAAAGTTTAAATAGAACTCTAGTTAAGGAATATTCACACCAATGGAGTATTATGATGACTAAACATAGTACATAAGAAAAACACCGTACATAAAAGTGGCAAGTGATGCAAATACAACATTGTAAAAAGCATTAGTGCTGCCAACATAAATCTACATAAGTATACGGAAAATAAATAATTGCATAAAGTCATCGCCGAAGGTTTCTTCCAAAATAGAAAATTTCAAATGTGCGGCATTACAACCACTCAATTTTTGCAAAGTCATCTTACATGGGCTTCTATTAAAGAAAGATTATCCACCAAAGAAGTATATATGATTAATTAGTTTCAGGAGAGGAAAAAAATTTAAAATATGTACCCGAATTAAAGGAAATACAGTAAAGGTGGAAAGAAGTAGGAGAACATATATGAATCTAAAGGTATGAAACAAAAAAACTTAAATGTCTTGCAACAGTTATTGAAAAAATTATACTTACAAAGTATGCGGTGGGACAGAAAGCTAATCCACCAAACGAACTCGAGTAGGCCTCCAAAGAAAGGAAACATTATCGCTACGAACAATGTGAAAACTAAACAGAGGACAAAAAAATTATTGCATTAGAAATTAAATAGTATTCCATGTAATAACATATAAAGTTGAGAAGATAGATAAGAATATGGGATTGATCATTACCAACATAGATTGTTCGGGCAATCAATCGAAGCGTGTTAGACCTGAGGGAGTAGAGTTTTTTTACAGGGAAAGTCTCCAACATGTTGAAAACGGAAATAGCATATATCTGCACCACATTGAAAATTGTCAGCAATTATGGGCAGAAACAAAACGGAGACATCTTGGAGATACCTGGCAGCTTCCAATAACATGAATCACAACCATCAAGTTCGCAAGCACAATCAACCAACCGGGTTTCTATAGGGTGGTGAGAATGTTATCCTCAACTTGTTCCCAAAAGCCTAGTATCCAATCAAAGCAACAGGGAAGTAGCAAATAGCAACAATTATGTATCCAACAACTGTAAAATCAACAAATACTTTAAACTTCAACCAAAATTAACATAGATGATAAAACCATCATCAATAAAGCCTTCTTCATATCAAATCATCAAGAAAATAAATTTAATAACAGAAGCGTACCTGGATCCATGATTGTAAAACAATTCTTTAATTTCTTCTGGTTTGATCTTCCAGATTCGGCACCTGTTCTTCTAAAACCAGAGTTTCTGGATGATGGGATACCAGAAAAGAAAAACAACGTGCGAATCCGGGGACTATAACCGTATTTATCCTTGTAACCGTATTTATCCTTAATTTTTCATAATTTCAATTTAACCCATCATAAATTAGAGATTAAGAAAACGGTATCTACACATATTTATCCATACTCATCTTAAATATATGATATCTCCATATATTTTATTAAATATTAATGGCCCATTATCCTTAATAATAACAG
Organism: Piper betle; assembly: GCA_033002965.1. Taxonomy (NCBI): domain Eukaryota; kingdom Viridiplantae; phylum Streptophyta; class Magnoliopsida; order Piperales; family Piperaceae; genus Piper; species Piper betle. Next base: position 71,709 of record JAURVB010004819.1, read on the forward strand.
CATATGATACAATTATATACATATATACGTCCAACATCCAACAATCTCCCACTTGGACTATATATACACAAATAATTGTATATAACCTTATGAGCTCCAAAATCAACATACGCTATTATTCCAAAATAACAATCTCGTCCATTAATTAATGTTAATATAAGATCAAGGCGATTTTCGTTACATTTATCGTAACTAAACCCATCCATGGTCACATACATCAACATAATTAAATGACATAGATCAAGTATGGATGTGTAGCATGAAAATTACATGCAATTTGATCTAAACATGCCTATTTTCAACTCGTCCAACCTTATGAGATCACCAAAATAGAGTAAAAGAGTGAAACATAAACCAAATACCACAATTCAATACAAACTCCCACTAAAGTAACATATCATTAAATGATACAACACCCAGATGAGCAACATGCTCATGAAAGACCTTAGGTGGTAAACCTTTAGTAAGCGGATCCGCAACCATGGAGTTTGTCCCAATATGCTCTATAGAAACTTTACCACTCTGAACTCTTTCTTTCACAACAAGGAACTTGATCTCTATGTGTTTTAATTTAGATGAGCTCCTGTTGTTATTTGAATATAATACTGCAGACTGATTGTCACAAAATAACTTAATTGGTCTTTCAATATTATCAATAATGTGCAGCCCTGTGACAAAATTCCGCAACCATATTCCATGATTGGATGCCTCATAACAAGCTATGAATTCAGCTGCCATGGTGGAAGAAGCTATGAGTGTCTGCTTAGCACTCCTCCAAGAAATAGCTCCTCCAGCAAGCAAATATACATAGCCAGAAGTAGATCGACGACTATCTTGACATCCAGCAAAATCAGAATCAGAATACCCAATGATCTCAAGTTGATCTGACTTCCGATATGTAAGCATGTAATGTTTTGTTCTCTGTAGATACCTCATGACTCTTTTGGCTGCTATCCAGTGATCCAATCCTGGATTGCTTAAATATATGCCTAACATTCCAACAATATACGCAATATCTGGACGCGTACATACTTGAGCATACATAAGACTTCCTATTGCTGAAGCATAGGGAATCTTTTGCATTTCCTTTCCTTCTATATCATTTTTAGGGTATTGATTGAGACTGAATTTGTCTCCTTTAGAAACAGGGGTATCTCCTGGTTTACAATCTTGCATGCCAAATCTTTTAAGCACTTTTTCTATATAGGTCTTTTGTGATAATCCAAGTATACATCGAGAACGATCCCGATGTATTTGAATTCCTAATACAAAAGACGCATTTCCAAGATCTTTCATTTCAAATTTCTTTGATAAAAATCTCTTGGTTTCGTGCAAGAAACTTATATCATTACTGACAAGCAATATATCATCAACATATAAAACCAGAAAAATATACTTACTCCCACTAAACTTATGGTATATACAATCATCAATAACATTCATCTCAAAACCAAATGAGAGAATCACTTGATGAAATTTGTGATACCATTGACGAGAAGCCTACTTAAGTCCATAGATGGATTTCTTTAATTTGCAAACCATATTATTTGAATCTCCCGATACAAAGTTTTCTGGTTGCACCATATAAATTGTTTCATCAATGTCACCATTTAGAAACGCAGTCTTTACATCCATCTGATGTAACTCAAGATCAAAATGTGCCACTAATGCCATAATTATTCTGAATGAGTCTTTCGATGAAACTGGAGAGAAAGTCTCATTATAATCCATGCCTTCCTTTTGAGTAAAGCCCTTTGCAACTAGACGAGCCTTATATCTTTCTACATCACCTTTCGAATCCCTCTTGGTTTTAAATATCCATTTACAACCAATAAGTTTCGCACCTTCAGGCAATGGAACAAGATCCCAAACGTCGTTAGCTTTCATGGACTTCATCTCTTCATTGATGACATCAATCCACCTTTGAGAATTAGAACTCTTCATGGCTTGATGAAAGTTGATTGGATCCTCTTCCAACATTCCAATGTTATCCTCATGTTCTTCGAGAAAGATGATATAATCATCCGAAATTGCATTTCTCTTTTCTCTTGTGGATCTCCTCAATGGCATTTGCTCTTGAGGTTGTTGAGTTTCTTCTTCAGATATAGCTTGATTAGGGAGATTCTCGACATTGTCTTGTAATTCTGGTATTGTTTCTTGAACAACATCAGGAATATAACCTAGATCCTGATTATTGTCAAGAACAATCATAGGAAGAGAAACAGATTCTTCTTCAAAGACAAAGTCTCTAACTTTATTTCCCTCTCCAAACTCAACATCCTCAAAGAACTGGGCATTTCCTGTCTCAAAGAATGACCTTATTGTGGGATCATAAAACTTATATCCTCTAGACCTTTCAGAGTACCCAATAAAATAACTGCGTTTGGTTCTTGAGTCCAGTTTCTTTTCATTTGGCCTATAAGGCCTTGCCTCAGCTGGACAACCCCAAATGCGTAAATGCTTAATATTGGGTATTTTTCCAGTCCATAATTCATAAGGGGTCTTAACAGTTGCCTTTGTTGGCACTCTATTAAGAAGATATGCTGCTGTTTTTAGTGCCTCACCCCAGAGTGAATCAGGTAAAGTAGTATGAGCAATCATACTTCTCACCATGTCCTTTAATGTTCGGTTTCGTCTCTCAGCAACACCATTCATGCTAGGAGTACCTGGCATTGTGTATTGTGGGACGATTCCACATTCTTCAAGGAATTTGGCAAATGGTCCTGGACGCTGTACACCTGATCCATCATATCTACCATAGTATTCACCACCACGGTCAGATCTGACAGCCTTAATAGTTCTGTCGAGTTGGTTCTCAACTCCAACCTTATATGCCTTAAACACGTCCAATGCTTGAGACTTCTCATGAATGAGATATAGGTAACCATAACGAGAATAATCGTCTATGAACGTAATAAAATATTGTTGACCATTCCAAGAAGCCATAGGAAATGGTCCACAAATGTCCGTATGTATTAGTTCTAAGACACTTGAAGATCTATTGGCACCTAGTCTCCTTGCATTTGTTTGTTTTCCCTTAATGCACTCAATAAGATTAATAATTCAAATAATGGTTAATCCCATCAACAGATACCTAGCACAACATTAATATTTAGTCTTTGGACAGAAATATTAATTTGTAAGTGGTACTCTTAGTGCAGTAATCAAATATGAATAATAAATCCTGTCAAATAATAAACCTTCTTTTGGGCCGATTTATTATCCACATGGAAACTTGATAATTATCCCATATTTATTACCACAAATGAATATATAATTCTGTCAAATATTAACCTTCCTTTGGGCCGACTAATATTCACATGAATTATATATCCACAACTGTCTTAATATTTTAAAATAAATTAATTTCTACAAAAGAGGCTACTTTGGCAACATATTGTAGTCCTTAATAAATTTTAAAAATATTAATTATAACTAAACCATATTTAAATTTAATAATCCCAAATATAAAACTGAAAAAGGTTATAAAATATCTTTATTTGAAATTTCTGAAATTATAACCTTTTGTAACTTTATTATCCTCATTTGATATTTTACTCAAAAGAGGACCTTGATTTGGGAAAACTATCCCATAAACTCATATTGACATTACAAAATTTGGGCAAAGTAAAATACATAATTACCACATATTCACCATCCAAAATTTAGACTATTCTAAATAAATTGAAAAAGATTGGTTGTAAACCATGTCAATTTTGGTGAATAAGGGAATACTGTAAAATCGAACCATAAAATTTTCCCATATAAACAAGTATTGAATGATTGACTCATTCCAAAAATAAGATAAACATAAAGCAATTAATTCTCAATGATTTAATATGAAGTTACTCTGATACCAATTGTAAAATCAACAAATACTTTAAACTTCAACCAAAATTAACATAGATGATAAAACCATCATCAATAAAGCCTTCTTCATATCAAATCATCAAGAAAATAAATTTAATAACGGAAGTGTACCTGGATCCATGATTGTAAAACAATTCTTTAATTTCTTCTAGTTTGATCTTCCAGATTCAGCACCTGTTCTTTTAAAACTAGAGTTTCTGGATGATGGGATACCAGAAAAGAAAAACGACGTGCGAATCCGGGGACCATAACCGTATTTATCCTTGTAACCGTATTTATCCTTAATTTTTCATAATTCCAATTTAACCCACCATAAATTAGAGATTAAGAAAACGGTATCTACACATATTTATCCATACTCATCTTAAATATATGATATCTCCATATATTTTATTAAATATTAATGGCCCATTATCCTTAATTTTAATAGATCAATTTAATTTAGGCCATACCTTAATAATAACAGCATATGATACAATTATATACATATATACGTCCAACATCCAACAACAACATGTCAACAACCCTCCACATTGGCTTCTTAGAAAGCTTCTATGGGGTAGAAGGTATGGTTGGTTGGATTTCCAACAACACGCCGCGACCTGCATAATTAAAGGCTGCATCCCCAAGTGCATTAAAAAGGCCAAAAACATTTCCTAATATGCCTCAAGATCTTTCCCCATAATCAACATCAGGCAGCTTTCCTTCGTCCAAAGATGATGATGTTCAAGCAATAATTGAATAACTGCAATTCCAATCCCAACCATCACAAAAACATGTAAAGTTCTAGCAATACAATTTTACAAAATGATACAATGATGAATCAAATATAATTAAATAGTAAAGATAACCTCAAGTAGTTGGATTTGAAATTGGGCAAGCACAGAGTGAACAAAGCCGAATGCCATGATGAAGTAGGTGGCCTTGATGGACTTGCAATAGGGGAAGAGAGTGGCATGGAATTTCTTGAGAGACTTGGTGCCGGTGACCATGTACACAATGTTCCTACCAACTTCCACCACAAATTGTTGCGGCACCACAATCCAGAGCCCAAGCTTGTCAATGAATGCATGGTGACCCAACTCATGGTACCGACGCCGCACCAAGCCCCTTGCATGCACATACAATGATATTATATTCTACTATATGAGATTAGACATGACGAACTTGTTGATGATGAAATGGGTATATTTAGTCTTACCATCCAAGTTTGGATATGGAATAGGGGAGGCTAAGATCACCGGCGCGAATCATGCGATGACATTGTGAAGGCAGAGTACCGGCGTTTGGCGTCGGCGTCGACGACGCAGCGGATGAAGAGGAAGGTCGACGATGGGAAGAGAGGGGTGAATGGCTTGCCGATAGACACAAGGAACACGCACATCCAAGACTGCTTGCGATGGCAGGGGGCACAATTTTCAGAGGAGCTGATGAGAAGATACAGTCATTGCGATTGAAGGAGGTGACGCAGAGGGGTGCAACGATAACAGGATTGGAGATACAGCGATTGCGATTGAGGGAGGGGAAGGATTGGAGGTGCAACGATGGAAGGATGAACGGGATTGGCTTAACTACCGCAAAATACCCATTTAATAGATAAGGGAGGAAGAGTAGATATGCTGGAGAGGTTGTATCATGAGAATGAGCAATGGCTAATCGGTAGTCCCTTAGATCACAAAACTCACGTACACTACATGAAACACAAATTATCTTCCACCTAAATGTTCATAATAATAATAATAATTTAAAACTAATTTCATACTATATATATATAGAGGGCTGCTATGGTGGGCTGCCCTCTTTTGGCAGCCCACCATGCGGCGTCAAATCTAGGCCGCTGGATTGAAATCCAACGGCCCAGATTTGATAGGCCCCCAGACCCGCCCAAGACCCGTCCAAGACCCGTCCGCCCCTCCATCCGCCCGTCCGCCCGCCACCCGCCCGCGCCCGTTCGCCTGCCGCCCGCCGCCTGCCGCCCGCTCGCGCCTGCCGCCCGCTCGCGCCTGCCGCCCGTCGACCACCCTCGCCCCCCCGCGCCAGCGCCCCTGCGGCCCCCGAGCCGCCGCCACCCGCCGGTGCTCTCCCCTGCCAGCGCAGGGCCCGCCACCTGCCTACAGGGCGGCGGCTGGGGGGGGGTTGGAAGGCCGGGGCCGAGGGGGAACCGGGGTGGGGAGAGCGGTGGCGGGCCCTGCGCTGGCAGGGGAGAGCGCCGGCGGGTGGCGGGCAGCGGCAGGCGGGGGCGACGGCTCAGGGGCCGCGGGGGCGCCGGCAGGGGGGCGAGGGTGGTCGACGGGCGGCGGGCGCGAGCGGGAGGGGGGAACCGGGGTGGGGAGCGCGGCGGCGGGCCCTGCGCTGGCAGGGGAGAGCGCCAGCGGGTGGCGGGCAGCGGCAGGCGGGGGCGACGACTTGGGGGCCGTTGGGGCGCCGGCAGAGGGGGCGAGGGTGGTCGACGGGCGGCGGGCGCGAGCGGGCGGCGGGCGGCAGGCGGACGGGCCCGAGCAGGCGGCGGGCGGCAGGCGGACGAGCGCGAGCGGGCGGACGGGCGGACGAAGGGTCGGACGGGTCTTGGGCGGGTCTCGGGCCTATCAAATCTGGGCCGCTGGATTTCAATCCAGCGGCCCAGATTTGGCGCCGCATGGTGGGCTGCCAAAAGAGGGCAACCCACCATAAAATTTCTATATATATATATATATATATATATATATATATGGAAAAAAAATTTCTGTGCTTGAGCACAGGCAGCTTGCCTGTGCTCAAGTTTGATCTCGGCCGTTGGATTAGCATCCAACGGCCAAGATCAAAAAAAAAAACACATATGGGTGGCCGCCGGCGCGCGCCGCAGCAGCGACGGCGGAGGGGGCGGCCGGCAACGGCGACGGCCCGGGGGGCGGCGGCGACAGGGGACGGGGGTGGTCCGGGTGGCGGCGGTCGCGTGGTCGCGGGTCGCCACGCGAGGGGCTCGGTGCGGCGGGGTGGCGGGCGGGGGCCGAGGGGGCGCGGCGGGGGCCGAGGGGGGTGCGGCGCGGCGGGTGGCAAGCGGGGGGGGGGGCGCGGCAGGGGGGCGGGCAGGGGCCGAGGGGGGCACGGCGCGGCGGGGTGGCGGGCGGGGACGGGGGACGGGGGGGCCTGGCGCAGCGGGGTGGCGGGCGGGGACGGGGCAGGGTGGCGGGCGGGGCCGCGGCGGGGTGGCAGGCGGGAGACGACGACGGGGTGGCGGGCGGGGGCGCGGCGGGGTGGCGGGGCGGCGGGCCGGCAGGGAAGAGGCGGGGCGGCTAGATCCGCCGCCCGCCGCCGGTGGTGGGGGGGAGGGGGTCGCCGCCCCGTCGGCCGGGGGCAGCGACGGGCAGGGCAGGGGGGTCGCGTCGGCCGGGGTGGCGGCGACGCGTCGGCCGGCGGCGGCGACGCGGGTGCCGGCGGCGGCGACGCGGGTGCCGGCGGCGGCGATGCGGGTGCCGGCGGCGGCGACGCAGGTGCCGGCGGCGGCGACGCAGTGCCGGCGGCGGCGACGCAGGTGCCGGCGGCGGCGCTTTTTTTTTTCATCCAACCGTTGGATTGAATCCAACGGTTGGATGGCTCAAGCACAGGCAGCTTGCCTGTGCTTGAGCACAGTAAATGCATCCTCTATATATATATATATATATTATCATAGGGCATCGCTACAGTGCGCTGCCCTATTTTGGCAGCGCCAATGCGCTGCCTCGTGTGGGCCGTCGGATCTTGATCCGACGGCCCACAATCAAACCACCCACCCACCCCCCACCCACTGTTGGACCGACCCGCCAGACCCGTCCGACCCGCCCGACCCGCCCTCCCGCCCGCGACCGCCCCGCCCCTCCCGCCCGCGATCGCCCCACCGCGGCCTCGCCGCCTGCCGCCGCGGCCTCGCCCCCTGCCGGCGGCCCCTGCCCTCCACCCCCTCCCCCCACCCGGCCACAGCCCGCCGCCGCAGTCCCCGCCCTCGCCGGCACCCGGGAGCGGCCGCCAACCCCCCTTCTCCGCCACCGCCGCCGCCAGATCTGCGCCCCTGCGCCCCCGCCCGCCCCCGGCTGGCGCGCCCCCTGCCACCGCCCCGGGCTGGTGCAGATCTGGCTGCGGCGGTGGCGGAGAAGGGGGGTTGGCGGTAGCTCCAGGGTGCCGGCGAGGGCGGGGACTGCGGCGGCGGGCTGTGGCCGGGTGGGGGGAGGGGGGTGGAGGGCAGGGCCGCCGGCAGGGGGCGAGGCCGCGGTGGGTCGATCGCGGGCGGGAGGGGCGGGGCGGTCGCGGGCAGGAGGGCGGGTCGGGCGGGTCGGACGGGTCTGGCGGGTCGGTACAACAGAGTGGGTGGGTGGTTTGATTGTGGGCAGTCGGATCAAGATCCGACGGCCCACACGAATAAGCTGCCAATGGGCTGCATTTTGCATTTTGATGCAGGGTAGTATTTTCCTATTATCATATATGTGCATGCGTTTAAACGCCCGATTACTGGGTTGCCGACGACGGCAAAGAAGCATGTTGAAGCCTTGAAGGTAAAAGCAAATTAGATATAAGAAGAGGCAAAATCATAAAAATGTAATTTTTTGATATAATCTTTTCGTCCCCGGCAAACAAACGCCGTCGGAGGACGCGAGCCGAACGGGGGCAATGCCCGGCGGCGCATTCGTTGGGGACGAACATGCCAAACTTGGGCTCATATGCGGGCATCGCTGTCGGGCAGCCCGCATACTCGCAAATATTACTAAATCAGAAAAATCCCACCTTTGCATCTTCTTTCCTCTACCCCAAGTCATACCCCTCTTCTCCACCGCCTCGCCGGCCGCCGGCGGCGGCTATCTCCGATACCCGGGTCCGAGCAGCGGCTGGCGAACTTGTCGGTGCCGTTGGTGGATTGTATGTCAAAGGTTTATCCGCTCACTACTTCCCGTTATTGTCTTTTGTTGTTGAATTTTTGTTTTTTTCTCGGATTGTTTGGTGTTTGTGATCGGAGATCGGATCGTTCTCTTCACCATTTTTTTGGCCGTTTGCTTCCCGCCGGCGCTCGGAATCCTCGTCGCGGCGGTTGGTGTCTTCATTCGCGTTCTCCCTCCCTGCATTTTGGTACCGCCATGTTTGTGGTCTCAATGTCAGATATCTGTTTATCCAACTGATTTTGAATTGGTAGGTTTACGAGCTTGCTCCCTGGTGTCAATTTAAAAGTTAGCGGTATAGTTTACTATGTATATAGCTTGCTGTTGAGTTATAAATCGGTTTTTTGTTCTATGTTTATGTTTATTGGGGGAAAGGTATCGTACTATAGCTTGCATGGAACTTGCATGGAAGGAGAACAATGAGAGTGGTGGTTTTGGCAAAACACATTTATCATTGCTATTGAATTGAATTCAATAGTCTTCGGATATAATTGATGTATATTGCTTCGGGATTACTTGTAAATTAGCTGTACGCTGTAATAAATTGTTCTTCGTGATTGTATTGATGGTTGAGTCTTTGCATTGTAGTGCATGTTTTGCATCAATGGGACTATTATTTTTTCGTTTTCGGTATATGAATTGTTGTGCTGAATTGGATAAGGATTTTTAAGCTTTGTGAGTTAACAAGTTTTTCAACTTATAAAAAACTCTTATCATGCTGTTCATGTGAGTATGAACATGAGAATGAGCAAATGAAGTGTTTATGTTTTGTTATGTACTTTGAAAAGCGATACCGGCTTCTGACCACCGATTTAAACCAACTTAAAATTGACATTGTTACAAGTTGAATCAGTCTGGCTCCTTATTTTTTTGAAATGATCTATTCAATAACCCATTCCGATTTTGTCAACCCTGCATATTCTTTGTCAGCACTCGTGCATCTAATTGCACCCCAAAGGTTACACTTGTCTTTTTAGACCTGATTTTATGGTTAATTCTTACACTATGTTGCTCGCTTGTAAGAACTTTTTGTGCTCACATCGAGGTGTCTTTATTTCTGGCACTTTATACTCATAGTAGCTTTCCTTGTTGATGCAGCTAAGGTTTTGGTTGTAAGTTACTGGAGTACATATGGTTGGGAAAAGCTTTTCCTTGTTAAGCCTGACAGAAATGGGCTGTTGCAGCTGCTTTGGATTCTTAAGGAGGCACCATAGATCACTGAGGGCAATTCATGCTCCTGTTGCTCATTTATCTCAAGAATATTTGCTAACAGACAGCATGGAAGAAGTGGACGGGATTTTTTATAATGGTGAAGCGGGTATCCTCCATGGCTTTGACAGTGAACTGCGACGTAAAAGAAGAGCTGCTGAGGAGCTTCTATTGCATAAGATTCAAAATGGAATGATATGTAGGGAAGTTCCTGTTAAGGAAACCAGACATGTTACACGGTCAGAGGTTAGTAAAAACTTGGATCAATTGTAGAGATTATATAAAAATAATTTATTTCAAAGTGCCATGATCAATTACGAGGTTGTAGAGATGTGCAAACTGGTGTCATTTGATAAATGTATTTTACCGTTGTAAAAATATTCCCCCTGGTAATTTTAATTTAGAATTCAGTGCAATTAAATGTTTTGGCATTAACTCGTGTAATGAGCTTAAGGGTGCACATTTAGTATAGCAGATTACCTGCTTTGTTGGCCCAATTATGTATTTAATGCTTAATTTGAAATGTCTGGCAGGATGAAAATGGAAACAAAATGGTCAATGAATATGTCCGGAAATACAAAATTGGTTCTGGCAGTTATGGTAAAGTGGTGAGGATTTAAGCTCGGTAGCAAATATACTTTTCAATACCTTCTATGTGAATGGTCTATGACATTTTTTTATAAAATTCCTGTCTTGACTTAGGCACTGTATAGAAGTACCACAGATGGAAACTGCTATGCCATTAAGGTAAAGACTTCCTCACTAACACATGTTATGTATTTGCCTACGGAGATTATTCGTTGAAGGATAAGCTGTATTTTTACTCGTTGAATGATAAGTTGTATTTTTACGTTGCTAGGTCTTTGAGATGCATACATTTGAACACTCTCCATTAATTTTTTTCTGTTCCTTAATTGAGATGATTGTGTTATAATAATCTCGATCAGTTATACAATGTTAGTTGCAACCACAATGCTGCAAATTTGATGGCTGTGGCATGATCTCTAAATCCCTTGTGTTAGGCTTTTAACAAAGCACATTTGTTAAAGTTGCGGGTTGCACCTTCAGAAAATGCCATGATGGATGTTCTTAGAGAAGTAAGTGGTGTTTTATTTTTAATTTTTAATTTTTAATCTGGTTGCCTAAATTCTCCTGCTTCTACCATAAATGTCAATCAAGAAACAACTCCCCTCCCTCTCTCAATATAAAATTTTACCTTCTTTTGCTTGATAAAAAATTGGCAAAAATTTGTGACGTCTCCAAGTTTATTATTCCATTCTCATTTGGTATGAGTTTTGCTTCATCATTTGGCTGTTTCCAATTCCTAGTGTCAAGTCTAACTTCAATTTTTTCAATGAGGTGTATAGATGACTGTAGTAATTTTTCATTTTTCATATTAGGAACAGACATACTCTCATATTTCCAGGGTGTTTCCCTCCAATTTTTGGCATATAATATCAGTCAGTGTTGACTTTAATTGAAAGGAGCTGCCTTTTCGCTACTTCATTTTTAGGAAGATTACCATAAAAAGTCACGATTACCTGTCTATGTTAACTTTGCAGCTGTATCCTTGTGGCAGTCTCTCAATTTTACTGTTGATAGAAATGTCATTGATTATTTTATCATTGCATAAAATAGTGTTTTTTATGGTGGAATTCTTTTAGTATTTTTTTGAAGCAGATTTTGCTTGCAGGTTGCCATTATGAAAATGCTGGGTCATCCAAATATCGTGAATCTGATTGAGGTGATTGACGACCCAAACTCAGATAACTTCTACATGGGTAGTTATTTATACTTGTTTCTGAAGGCTTTGTAAATTAATGATGAGCTGTACCTATGAATTTTACTGCTTATTTATGATGGAGGTTGGCTTATCTGTTTCTTTTTATTTTATGAATCCGTGTAGTCATGGAATACGTAGAAGGAAAATGGGTTTGTGAAGGCTCTGGTCTACCTGGTGGTGTAGGTGAAACCACGGCTAGAAGATACTTGCGTGACATTGTGGCTGGCCTTATGTATCTCCATTCTCACGTAAGTTTTTTGTAATTAGACAAAATTTGGGTTGCCTTGTCATTAATGTTGTCGGGAATTGTTATAATAACTTTTTTCAATTCTGTTATCACCTCTTATCAAAGATACTGCTATGATTGCAATGATACAGCTTTTAAAATTCTTTAGAAGGCATCAATATGTTTTTAATTGTAATCGTCTTCAACAATTCATTTGCAAAAAAAAAAGAAATTGAGAGCATATATTTTTAATATATTTCCATCCTTTTTGTGGGTGTTATTTTCTTCATTCTTGGTTTGACAAAATTTTCAAATTTGTTCATATGGCAGAATATTGTACATGGGGACATCAAGCCTGATAATCTTCTTATTACAGGCAATGAAGTAGTAAAGATTGGCGATTTTAGTGTGAGTCAGGTTTTTGAGGTAATCAGCTTTAACTTGTTTCCTCATTTTTCTCTCAGAGGTTTGAAGGAAGAGCATATGGTTTGCAAACTGCTAATTTTGTTTTTACTTGTCTCTTATTTTATTTCTTTGACTGTTAGAGAAATTAGTTGATTATATACAATCCATGCCCTACAGTGCTACCCCACTTTAGAGGGGTTAAAGTGCAGATGAGACGTTTCTATTCATTTTGCTTGACCAATTTACAGACGTGTTTGTGGGTCTACCATTCCTTCATATTTCTCTTGTAATACTAGCATTTCTATGATGTTTAGGATGATGATGATGAGCTGAGAAGATCTCCTGGTACTCCTGTCTTCACTGCACCTGAATGTTGTTCAGGTGAGCTTATCAGTAAATAGGGTCGCCTTAATGGTGTAGGGAAATGTGGGAATTCTCAGAATCGGAGACATGTTTGGTGTTTTTTTATAGGAATTACATATCATGGAAGGGCAGCAGACACGTGGGCGGTTGGAGTTACCTTGTACTGCATGGTTTCCGGGCAATACCCATTTCTTGGAGACACACTACAAGACACTTACGACAAGGTACTATTGGATGACCGTCTAGGTTTTCTTATAGTTGGACATTATACTTGACAGCTTTTAATGCTAGTGGTTTACGTTTCAGATAGTTAATAATCGCTTGTGTGTTCCGGAGTATCTTGATCCACGGTTGGGGAATTTATTGGAAGGACTCCTTTGTAAAGGTTAAGATAATATCCTTAAGTGGATGCTTTTTTACGTACCTTGCGCTGTCTTTATACAGGTTTTATTTGTCTTGTAGATCCAAAGCAGCGAATCACCTTGAAAGATGTTGCTACGCACCCATGGGTTGTGGGTGAAGATGGACCTATCCCCGAGTACATGTGTAGATGCAAGCACAGAAGTTCGCAAAATGAGGAATAAGATGCAGATTGTGGACTCTTAACTGCACTGACGGTGCTGACACTTTGCCTGTTGTCGATTAGTGTGAGTAGTCATTTTGTATAGCCAAGGTAGGCATGCTGGAGAAGGCCCAGATGGTGCGTTTTATTGATCTCAATGTTTGCGGATACAAAAGAGTTAAGTATTGAGACTTGTGAGATTTTTGTATTGGCACCGAGCTTATCCTTTGATTTTTCTTGTTTAAGATATAATCGTTATGAGTTGGGAGTAATATTTATCGAGGTGGAAAGTCAATTAAAAGTTGCATGGAGGATGCATCAGTTATAGTTGGAGCATGGGACGTCTGAACAATCATTTAAAAGTCTTCCTCAGGAGAAACACAAGAAACAGTGTTTATGGAGGCAAAAGCCTGAGCAATATTTATCTGTTTTGTAAATAAGTGACTAATGCAAAGTTGCTCTTTTCCATCTTCATTTGTTTACCATTTGCATGCACCGATGCCATGCAGCAAAATAGTTTGGCTAGTTATCTGCCGATCGCTAGTTTTTTTGATGAAAAAATCATTGAGAATCTACAAGCTTTTAGCTCCACTTCGAACGTAAACTCATACACAAAGTTGTAGGTTCTGTATATCGTTTTCCTCGTGCAGGATGTCAAGAATCATGTCTTGAATCAATTTTTCTGGATAGTGTAAGATACAAGTGATGTATTAGAGTCACCTTCACACCTAACAAAGAAGTACCATTCACAACGATCAGAGGGACACTTTTGAATGCAAAGAGGTTTGTATTCACTCTTAGTATTATTTTGTTTGCATTTATAATGCTATCTTATTGTACGATGATAAGATTTTGATGAAATGATTGTTAAATTAACCAGGAAATTTCCTCTGTTGACAATTTTATAGTTTCATCTAATTTTTAAATCGTTAATTAGCTTTATATTTTTCAACATCAATTTGGTAGATAAGCACGGGATAACGTGTATATTCGGCATCCATCGGTCATCCCGTACCTAAAGATCTATGATCTATCCTTTCATTTCCTTTTATCATCGGTAAGCTTTCTTATCAAATTAAAAAAGGAGGTCGTCTAAATCAAGCCACTTTTCAGAGGAAGTAAAATAAAAAAATGGTACGTTTCTAATGTACCTTGAACAATGAATTCATTAGAAGAGACCATAAAGAATAGTAAGTTTATTACTTATTGCTTATTTGGAGGATATAGATTGAAGTTGCCTATTGACCCTCCACTTTACGTCAATTAAATGTTTTTTAGTATGCCGTCCAAAGTACGTGTGAGACTACTTTTAACTTGGTCTAGCTGAGCTGATGGATGTCATATGACCAAGACTTCCATGGGTTGTTGAACATAATGTGAAGTATCCCAGTCAGTTCAACATTTACTCATTTTACTCTGGGTGTAAAAGTATCGTTTGCACAGATGTAATCGTGATGTCTGTTTGCAAAATAGTTTAGAATCTACATGTTAATTTATTTTTTGATAAAAAGATTTATTTGCAAGTTCCATTATGTGCTATGTCTAAATTTTCTTATTCTAGTTGCACATCTCTTATTTGTTTTGACGATGGATCTCGTTATATTTCACTTGATCAAAGCCATGAGGATTTGAACCATATGTCTGATGCGAGATCAAAATAGAAATGTTTCGCATGAATTGGTTAATGCTCTTAAATATAAGCCAAATGTTGTTGCAGATGTAATTGTTAATACTCGTATTCATTCTATTAGTAATATAATGATACGATCTGAAAAGAGTACCTTTATTGCCATTAAGTTGCCTATACAGCCTTCATTTTCCTGATCTCCTTATTACAAATCCTTATTTTCCGGTGGCTGATTCTAATTATTCTAGAATTATATTACAGAAATGTTTACACTTATCATGAAGTCATTTTTTAATATGAAAAATCAAAGGAAGAAGAAGCTATGTAATCAATATTAGTATTATATTGTTAACATTATTACATTCTCTAGATTGTGCAGTCTTCACAAAATTTTATTCTACTTTCTTCGTCTATTTTATTTTCTCATTTTCTCTTTTATTCTTTCTTCCAAAATTCCCTTTGTTGACGATTTTAGGCTTTCGTCTAATTTCTAAATTGTTAAATATCTCCATATTTTTCGAGTGCATATTGCATCGCAAAGTGATAATTGCGCTGAAAAACTAAAAAAGAAATGATAATGCGAGCGAAGAGTGAAGATCAGGTTAAGTTTTATCTCTTTTTTTTCACATAAGATTAGGATAAGTTGATGCACATACATATGCATGTAAAGTCGTTTATTTTTCTTTCCCAGCAAATCTTCCTTGCTCCTTCAACGGGAGCCCAAGCCCAAGCCCAAGCCCAAGCCCAAGCCCAATGACTTGGATGGGTCAAAACTTGCTAGAAGGCCCATTAACCACTTTCGTGGGGCGCAAGCAAAGCGACCCCTTTGCCACCCCCCACCACTCCCCTAGAATCCATTTTGGCGAGCAACCTGTTTTTGAGCGATCGCTCCAAAGTTGAATCTCTGGTATGTAAGATCTTGTATCATTGTTTTTTTGTTCTTTTCTAATTGCTGTTACTGCACCATCCTGTAATTACAGCAAGAAAAGCTGTTCTAAAATTGGGCATTTATTTATGCGATTAGTCTTTTGATTCTGTAAATTTTGCACTCTGTAGTGCTGGTTTTAGGGTGCGGGTTTGGATAATTTTTTAATTTTTGTGTGATTTTTGGAGGATGGACTTGCGAAATTGTTGAAGACCAATCCGATGGAGTAAGCTCTTTGATAATTTTTCATTAGGTCATGTGCCAGAGGAGAGATTTGATGTTTTGGTTAGATTGGTGAAGGAATTGTACACTGTTTAGTTTTTCATCTTCGGATTCACATAAATTTTTTAGTTTTTGATAGCTTGAATTTGACGCATAGGTGCAAAAACATAGTTTAATGGTGTCGTCTCGCGGAATTTGTGTTTGTTCCTGAAAGTGAAAGGCAGGTTGTTTTTTGGTTTTGGTGTCATAATAGAAGTTGGATACCATTTTTGTCGCCTTTGTTTGCTCTAGAAACACCAATATCTTTTGTATTTCTCGTGGTTTCTCAAAATTTGCAGTTGTTCTCCTTGACTGAATGTTTTCAATGTTTTTTTTCCTTAAAGAACATTTTTGTCTAATATATGATTTTGGGGAGCGTTCTGCCCCGTTAACCTTGATAATATGAGCATGCTTTTTGTAATTCATATGGTCTGCTTATCTAATTCAGGAATATATTTTAATTTTAGTATTAATTTATTTCCTTATTTATGTGGGGTGATCTTTTGAAATGGTATAAATTGGTCAGCTTTTTTTTTGAATGTTAGATATTTTTTGGGTTTACTCTTTTCAGAGAGCAATGATAGGTGATCCCCTCTTTAATGTTTGGATTGCTTGGTGTTGGATCTAGAGTATAAGTTAAACTGCATAATGGAGGCTACAAAGGGTCAGTCCAACACTGCACATGCTCCAACCACTCCCAGTACCTCCTGCCGAAGGAAGAAGAACGAGGACACTACATTTTTAGAAGATTTAAAGGATCACATTGATGAATTTATCCATGCATCTATGGATGAGCACAAATCATGCTTCAAGAAAACCGTTGAAAAGGTTTGTACTTTTTTAGAAATTTTCTAAATTTCTAGATTAAATCTGACATATTTTGGGCGAAGTTTTTTTCTAGATGTTTAGCATGTCAAAAGTCGTAGCAGAGAGAAACTCTTCCACCACCAAGGAGGGAGTCGAGAGCTCGTTGCCCCTGAAGACCACCTTGTCTGAGTAAGGTTTGGCTAGTTAAATTTTTCCAACTCTATAATATTCTCTGCTGCATCTGGCTAAGCTGCTCTTCATAAAGCATTTTTGTTTGGAACTTCTGCTTTCATTTTACTTGTGTAAGTTGTGAAATCTATGGCTTTATGGAGAAGGCCAGGGTTGTAAAACAGTAATCATTCATTGCATTGGACAAGTGAACTGTTAAATGCAACCCCCTAATTCTTTACTTCTGCTTGTAAATAAGTTGAGATTAGGAAGTAGGGCCATTGCAGCGAAACATCACCACCAATCTTGGCATGGGATTTCCGACTAAAATATCACCTCAGAGTTTGCCAAAGCCATCTGCAGCTCTTGTGATGATATTGAATCGGCAATTACGTACATGCCAACTCTTTATTATTATGAGCATGATGTGAGGGCTTCATTTGATAATCACTTGGGGGAAGGTTGCTGTTGATCATTATTTAAATGTCCCGAGACCCTAGCTAATTTTTGCCCTCATCCAGTGGGGATTCTCCTCTGTATGCTGAGTCATATATTTCTTTAGAATTCTTCGACTTTAGACAATGAGACATGGTTGTAACATATATGTCATGACGAAATGGTGGTGGGGCTCGAGTTGATTTTTCAGGTGCGAGATATGACGTTGATTTACAAAAGGGGTAGTAGTGGCATGTGTGAGAACCGGAGGGATTCGTAATGAAGGGATCAGATTATGGAGGAAGAAGTATGACGGCGACATTGCTGCGCTTGCAATAAATGCCCATTGACGCAACTTAGGAATTGTGCCAATTCTGAGGCCCATTATCACTTGGTAGATAGCTCAATTTTCTGCATTGACCATTCTACCTAGCTAGTGTTCATATTTATCTAATCTTACGTGTCCAACTCCAATTCTATTGGAAACATAACGGAGGTTTTACTGGTTAGTTTGTCCATTAACGTGTGCTTGGATCTATGTAACAAGTGTGCCTCCTTCGATTGGCGCATGTTACATGCTCGTTCCCTCGGAATAAGTTACCAGGACGTTAAAAACCGAAGTGAACACAAAAAATGAGAGAAAGGGCTTTCAGTAATTAATATTGGGTTTGAGTGGGTGAGAGGTTGAATACCAGCTATCCAACACAGATTAGGACATTTTATCGCAAGTTTTGGTGTTGGCTGGCTTAATCATCGCCAAAGCTGAATTAATCCTATACATATATGGCATGGCCGGTACAGGTTGCTCACGTTATAAACATGAGATGGAAGTTGGGAACATGCGCTTGGAAGCTTTAATAGGAATATAAAATAGATGAATGATACTGAAAACTCGTTCAAAGCTGTAATGGAACCTCGCCTTGTAGGCCTCTACTATATAGATTATAAAAATCACTAGTTTTCAATATAGAAATTGCTGGTCATTCCTTTCCTAGGAATTCTCAGCTTCAACAATACCAAAGGAAATATCACAAACCTTCTTGTGAACATCACGGCTGACTACTTTGCTTGCCCTTATGGGAGGGAGCATAGGCGTTATTGTCGATTAAAGCCGGTGATGAGGGAAGGAAGAGAATTTGTCCTCAAGTGATACAAACAACCATTGAGCTCATGAAGGGGGGGCATGTCTCATCTGAAAGGTAAACAGGGCTTGAAGGTTTTACGTATTCCTAATCACCTTCAAGGTCTGCAAAATTAATGCACCTTGCTTAATTCGACGATGCAATGAAGTGGGCCGTCCATATTGGACAAACATTTTACGATTTCATCGAACCGAGTAGGTATGGCTAGCCTGTGTTTTACATGCGAGCTTGTGTCGTTGAGCTCTATCTTATCGGGTCTTCTATCACCACATACATACATATATATTACATTAGTTGATGCATAATCCAACGAATCACATGGCTATTATTCCAAAGTAGACTTTCATATGCAAAACAAATCATGTTTGATCGGGCATGATACTCCATTATTCTCAATTAATTAATTATAAGAAGATGCCTTGGCAAAATCAAACACTTAATTAATAAGTTGTAGCTGACATAATATATATATTTATATAATCATAAAGTGGGACATAAAAGCTGCTACTAACTGCGGCTGCGGCTGCGGCTGCGGCTGCTTCAACCCCGTAGTGTTTCATCTCATGTATGTATGTTTGTATATGGAAGGAGTAAACAAGGGAGGCAGCCACATGGTGTTGATACATGTAACGAAAACAACGGATCTGATTCAGATACCATCCCAATTCCCATGAATAGGGGGGAAAGGGGTAGTGTTTGTTCCCGATCGAATGCGATCAACCTGCAGAGATCCAACTCGTTCGTTCGTTTCATTCACGTACGAATCTTACCAAATATGCCACAACAATTACATCAGCCTCATTACAACGCATCTTTAGGTCAATCCGTTCGAACCAAATAACTCCTGCCATTAAACCATCCGTTCTGATGAGCTATTAATATTAAATCTAACATTTTTTTTGTTACATTTACATTAAATCTAACGGGTTCAAAACATTTTTTTTCTTTTTTACAAATTACTGACAGGTGCTTTAAAGAACGTCATAGACTCATAAACCGCGGCTTTCATGGATATTTTGAATATATATATATATATATGTATATACTATTTTAAAAAATCTCCTCTCTCTCTCTCTATTTAAATAACAATCAATAATAATAAAAATAATAAAAAGAAAAAGAAAATAAGAAGAAAATAATTTTCCGTTTCGGGGAGAGAAGAAAGAAAGGCAGCAGCAGCACAACACAAGAAGAATACAAGTGACCAAACATCAATCAATCCTCACAAAACAAATCTCCTCCCTTCCTAAATCCTACTTTGTTTCTTCCTCTTTTGTATCTATTATAAGAAGGAAGGAGGAGGAGAAGATGACGATGACGACGACGACCACCGATTAATCTGTTGATGTCAAGCCCGACCGCCCACTTAGTCCCTTTCTCTCTTTTTAACCATAATAATATCTGCAATTATTGATCTTCTCCCCCTACCTCCTCCCTCCCAACAGGGGATCCAGTACCACTCCAAAGGAAGCCCCAGACCACCCTTCCAAAACAATCGCTTTCTTCACACAAGCGGACCGACCGATCCCATCGGGGGAATAATATCGACTGAGATGAGGGAAGAGGAGGAGGAGCCCAACTGGTTCGCCCAGTGGGAGGCGCAGCTGCCGTCCCCGGAGGAGCTCATGCCCCTCTCCCAATCCCTCATCACCCCCGACCTGGCCCTCGCCTTCGACATCGCCCCTCCCTCCCACTCCCCATCCCCCTCCGCCCCCGGCTTCTACCCCCTCCCTCCTCCTCCCTCGCCGGCACCGGCGACGCCGCCGAGTCCGACAACGCCGGCGGCGGCGGCGCCGGCTCCGGCGAGGAGCCCGCCCGCACCCTCAAGCGGCCGCGCCTTGTGTGGACGCCGCAGCTCCACAAGCGGTTCGTCGACGCGGTGGCGCACCTGGGCATCAAAAACGCCGTGCCCAAGACGATTATGCAGCTCATGAGCGTCGACGGCCTCACCCGCGAGAACGTCGCCAGCCACCTCCAGAAGTACCGCCTCTACCTCAAGCGCATGCAGGGCCTCTCCGCCTCCGCCGGCCCCGGCGGCGCCCCCGCCCCCGGCCCCATGTCCGCCGCCGAGGCCGCCGAGCATCACCTCTTCGCCGCCAGCCCCTTGCCCCACCACTTCCTCCACCGCGCCCCCCTCCCAGGACCATTTCTTGCCCTATGTCCCCCTGCCTTCGCTGCACCAGCAGCAGCAGCAGCAGCAGCAGGTAGTCACCGCCACCGCCGCCGCCGCCCAGTACTACAATCCCCGCCATTTCGGCGGCCAGTTCGATCATGGCTTCCTCTCGCGGCAGCTTGCGACGGCGAATCACCCGATCATGGGTGCTGCGGCGGCGGCCCCGCCGACTGCGAATTACGGGGACGAATTGGAGCTGGGATCGGGTGGCGGAGGTGCTGGTGGAGGAGGGAGGAAGATCCTCACCCTTTTCCCCACCGGCGACGACTGATCATCATATCAAATATCAGGTACCCATTTTGGACCCTTTTCATATTCACTCGTTCGCCGTTCGATTCCCAAAATGGCCGAATGATTCGAAACTGTCATTTGGAGCTGATGTATATATATATATATACATATATAGACATTGTTGGTAAAATATTATTGCTCGTCGTTGAATTCAGGATTGTAAATATGAGCCAAGTTGGAAAGGAGATCGTTGTGTGAGATGCCGTTCAATTGGATGATGATTGAGTTCTCTGCATATATTTTTAGCGGTTGGGCTTATATTGCATTTGGATTACAACTGTTGCAATTGCAGAAGAGTATGAGGATATTACTTATCTCTGACGAATGAATTCCAGAAACGCAATTGACTGTCCCAAATTACTTTCCTGCTCCTGCTGCTACTTGATGGGATATGTGGACGAGGCAAAAAAATGTAGGTGTCAGCTGTGCACGCAGTAGTTGATGCATAGCTGCTGTTGGTTGTATGTCTTCTTCTTCTTCTTCTTCTTCCTGCAAGTTAGTATAGAAAGGCAGAGTTGGGGTAATTAATCTGTTTCCGACTGTGCATCTACCGTATTATTACACTTCTTGTTATTGTTGTAAATTAGTTAGTGGTCGGATGTTAATTTTCTGTGCAGTAAATTCGATGGTAGAAAGATTGTTGTGTGAGTAGAATAGATGAGAATCTCAATCTCAATTATCTTGGTTGTTTATGCTCAAACAATCGTGTTGTGTGCTGTGCGTGAATCTCAATCTCAATTGTCTTTGCTTAAACCACTCCTATACATCACTTGGTAAGAGGCAAATCATGAGCCAATCCGCATTGCCCTACTATTCTCACTTTGGCAGTGGCGAGCTGGACATCAGAAATGTCATCTTCACCAAACGAATAATCATGGTGTAGCGTACTGTCATATAGTCTCTTTCATAACCTTGGCCCATGCTAATGGATGCTAACACTTACCAAGATCTGATTTATCTATCTGATGCTCTTTGTAACTTGTCATTTGCGTCATCAGACAAATTGCATGTCTACTGTAAAAGTTCTTTTTTACAGCACAACTCATGCGTCTGCTCAGTTATTTGAGTTTGTTTGGAATTGGCTCCTGCTTGGCCAGAGACTAAAGTAGTATCATATGTGATAAAGTATAGACTGGCTCATGTTTGCTGAAAGGCAAATACAAATTTAAAGAATTGAGGTTCTCACAAACTTTTGCTTAAGAAAGTAAGGTATGTTCTGGAGTTGCATCTAGAGAACTACTATGAATTTAAGGAAAACAATCAGCCATCAGACTGGGCTTTAGGGTACGACTGTAACACCACATAATATGTTGATATGTCTGCGTAAGAAAAACTGGGCATTGGCAATTAAAAAATTTGGCATCAATGATAGCTTTATGTGTCATTATTTGGATCTTACAGTTATAGTCTTCTTCACTGTAAGGTTAAACAACAGATTAATACTCTATGATTTAAATGTTGGATTATGTTTATTGAAGAGTATGTATCATTTAGTTGCGAAGAGAACTCGGAGAGACCTGTAATACAGTGATAGGATTTAGGAATGGATCAAATATTTTACTTAATTACCTCCATAATATGCAATTTATACCGTGTGTGCCGGTGTGTGTGGGAGGAAAGATCCCGTTTATGTACTTCTCTAACGAGTGAGATTCTCAAATCTTGCACCTTTAAAAACTTTTTTGATAGTATTTTGAGGTTAAGAAAAAACATTTCATTCTTTTGTGGTTTGTTTGTGTGGCTATGTATCTTTTACAGTAAATTACTTAATTTAAGTGGGAAATATATATACCAATATATATATATACCTGGTCTGCATTTCTCCTCCCCCCTCCTCTTGGAGGAGATAATTTTTCTTAGCTACGCATGAGGTGAATCATATAGAATTGTTGGGAATAAGAAAAATTCGATGAACGATTTCCTTACAACCCTCGAATATATATTGTTGGGTGGACCCTTTCTGTTCTGGTTATGTTCGACACTGAAAACTATTTGAATTAATTGTTATAACGTTTTAAAAAACTGCGTCCATGAGAATGAAGAACATGTCTTGCGTATAGCACAAAAAGAAAAAAAGACTACCGTACAATATTAGTAAGAAACAAGCGGATTTATCTTTGTTGGTGGGATAAATAATCCGTCGCATCTGTCCCCCAGGACTTGGCTCGTTGATTAAGCATACCCTCCTTGGCAGGTCTTAGATTCGAATCCAGCATTCATCTCTCTGAAATACTCCGTCTCCCTTAGTAATATTGAAAAATATTGTGCAATTTGCATTGATAAAAAAATATGTCTGTTTTGTGGACAATTTTTTAAAACCAAATGACATAATTGTGAGTCTCTTAAAACCTTCGCCGCCAATCTTGCGAGGGTGACTATTATGATCTCCGTTTTTGTTTTGGATGTGGTGTGCATGCAATGAGCGTTTGGTGGAACAAATTTGCCACAGGAAGAGCCACGATTAACTCCGCCCGGGAGTTGTTAGAAACGCCGTATGTCTTCACCGTCGATCATCTTAGAATAGACGGTGGAGACACACGGTGTCGCTCCCTAGAGGAGCTAAAATTTTTTCACGTGGGAAACTACATTAACCATTTTCGTTATTTAAAGGATTTTACCATTCAAACCGAACCGGTCTTGATATTTGATAATATGCAAGTTATTTATTTGTTCCATTTCTTAAATAAATAAATCATTTATTATTCAGATAAATTAACAAGAAATATGTGTGGCCTATAAATTCATAATTTCATATACACCTTTTATCATTGTACAGCACTAGGAATATTGGGTTTATCCCACATTATGTATAGAGGTTGTTGGTGACTTGTATATAGGCAAATGAGAAAGCCTTAATTCTTGAGCTAACTTTGGATTAAGAGAGACCCATAACACTTATTGCAAGTGTAAAACCCGTGATTCGAGTCAGGGTTTTACGTTACCGAACCAGTCGGTTCGACCGTTGGTTCGAGTCGATTCAGTTTCATCAACCGCGTGCTAAGTCGAGACCAGCCATGAGTTATGAGCGATGAGAGTCAGGTGTACCGTAATATATGATGATAACGTCGAGAAGATGGTGAGAAATGAGTTATCAGAATATATGAAAGTATGCAGTATTTTTCTTTTTATATATTTGATCGTAGAAATAGTTTTAGGCCGAATGACGAATTAGGACGCGATATAGGCGAGTTTAGGTGGGTTATTAGTTATAGAGCATATCATTTGGATGTTTCTGTGTTGTTTGATTTTATGGGATTTTTCCCAATTTTTTTGGATTTTTTAAGGATTTATTAGGAGATAATTATTATTATTTACTCGAGTTGGAGTCGAGTCAAGTTTAATTTACAAAACTGCCATCGCACGCCTTTTCTCCCTCCGACCCTTCTTTCACCCCAAACCCTCGCCGCCGCCACTGTGGTTCGCTGCCGCCGTCGCCGCCGACGCCGTGCTGCCGCCGATCGTCGCCGCCCCGCCCCGTCGTGCGTCGTCGTCCGTGCCGCCACGACCCACCCCGGCCACCGTCTCGCCTCCACGACGCCGGAAATCGACCCGCGAAACCACCTCGGCCGCCGCCACTTCGGGCCGGATTCCACCGCCGTCCGGGCCGCTCCGCCGCCGGTGTGACCCTGACGAGCACCCCCTCGACGTCGCCAACGTTTCCCCCATCGTCCCGACCACCGTCGAGGCCGGCCGGAGCCTCGATCGGAGAACGCCGCCACCGCCGCCCATTTTCGACGCCGCCTCGGCTACCCTGTTTGACACCACCATTGGACCGAGCTCGTCGAGCTGGTGCCGATAGACCCCCTGATTGCTCCGTCCCAAATCATCGCCGGAAAACCGTCGGAATCCGCCGGAAAACCGCCGACACTCGCCGGAAAACGCCGACACTGGAAACCGCCGGAACCGGGAATTGGATTTGTGGGAAATTCGCCGGATCATCCGCCGAACGCACCCGGTCCAATCTGATCGGACTTCGGACGCCGCTAGGTGCCGAATTCGAGTTTCGAGCCACGAAACGGAAACCCTAGCCGTCGCCGATTTTCGACGACGCGAGGTATAATTTATTTTAATTTAATTATTTGAAAGTTTTGATTATGAGAATTGCATGCTAGGATTGGTGAATTGTGTGTTATAATAATATATATAAATGTAGATTTGATTAAGGATAAAAATATGAAATTTGTTTGATTGTGTGGTGTTAAAAATAGAAGTTATGAAACTAATTAGGGTTATTAAGTAATAATCATGATCTAATCAAACTAGCTTAAGTAGACTCGCTAGAATTGATATAGGTTGATGTGTGTTGATTGACGTGTGATTGTGTTGATTGTGTGTGTATGCTATAGGATATGTGATTCATCATGCGGGCGTTAGTTTTTAGCTTGATTGTGTAGGTACGGTGTAGGAGCTCGCCGCCTAGGCGCGTGGACCCGTTTGGAGCTTCTACCAGGTCCGTTTAGGACTCGTTCTCTGATTTACGCTACTCTCTTGTGTATTTGATTTATTATGTGCAGGACGAGTTAAGTGGCGTTTTATCGAATCCCACTTAACTCGGGCCATTTAGCCAACGATTTTCCAGATTAATAACCCTCGAGGATGAGATCCCTCGAGTTTGTTTTCGAACTTCAGATCCAGCTCACGTTGCCTTCGGGCCTATTGTATAAATCCCAACCCAGACCTATATATATGTATAGTTTTCGTGTTTTGGTGAGAGACTGAATGAGGGAAATCCGACTACCGTGCTACGCGAGCGGGCACGTGTGTGTCGACAGTGGGCTCTGGAATGGTGTGCGGGCCGTTTCATTCCCGAGGGATCCTGACAACTCCACCTTTGAGTTCCTCAAACCCGGAGAAGTGTGGAGGTTCACGGGTACTGCATTGCAGCGCATGTCTAGACTTGTGGTTTCAAAGGGTACTGAAGGCGACTGCGTGAGAGTACTCGGCCTTCGTGCTCAAGGCCAGGAGTAATATGGAAGGTGCAGAGGGCGGAAAGGAATGAGATTTGACGCGAGAAGCAATAGAGAAATGGCCGAGGCATGAGAATGTGAAAGATAGGGGGACGCTGTCGACCCGAGGGCGACGGCTCCCGTATGTGCCCTGATGAGAGTTCTTGAGGAAGTATATGGTTTTCATTCAACAGGAGAGTTTGCTCTCCTGTGCCAGATTGATATTAGTTATTTTCCGGGCCGGTAACACTCGTTACTGACGATTTTTCTATATATATGTAGGTGAGGAATGCGAGCGATGAAAGCTGTCGGGACTGCGGAGGAGCAGCACGGAACCGCGCACACATGTACCTACCGCGTATAACGTATGATGACGGTGTGTTATTGCTACGTGAATGATAATTTTGATGTGTTTGTTTAGATAAATTGCTTGTTTTGAAATGAATGGATAAATGTGAATGAGTAGTGAGTTTGGAGTTCAGGCTCGGTTCAATTCAAACGAAGGAGATAATGATGAATGCTACGATAGATTATCATGTTTTACCGTATTTTCATAAAATAGTATATATTTTCTTTTGGTTTCTCATTTATTATTTTATCTTGTCTTTGCTTGCACGTCATGGCATGTATGTAGGACTCCGTTAGAACCCACGCACCCCATCCATGCATTTCATGTTTGCATCTCCATCTTAAAACGCCGAGAGCAGATCCTGGACGGCTTAATCGAACCCAGTAGATTAGCGAACGGTTTGGTTGCCGGTGACATTTCCGGGTCGGTTCACGGGTGAGCCGAAACGGGGTGTTATAGCAAGTCTCATTTAAAAACCCATTGGACCTAATAGTAATTTTAAAACTTGGGTGGGGGCCCAAGGGCCTAACAGTAGTATTAAAGCCCCTATCATGTATAGGCAAATAGGAAAACTTTAATTCTTGAGCTAGCTTTTGGATTAAGAAATGCCTATAACACTTATTACAAATCCTCTTTAAAGGCCCGTTATAATTTTGAAGCTTGAGCAGGGGCCTAAAAAGACCCAACAAGGAATGGATACGAGATTTCTGCGTCCTATAGAGAGCTCCATCTTCACACTTCCGATGGAGACGAGGCCTTTGCCCACCCTGGTCACCACCACCTCGTCGTCTTCTTCGGCCTCCAAGTCCTCCAACACCTCTGTTCTGCCCAACCTCACACATGTCTTGAGCATCTTCTTCTTCTTCTCTTTCTTCCCGTGCTTCATGTGTGGCACGTTCACGAAGCTGCCGGCGAACTCTCTAGCCGTCGGCCCCGCCTTCTCCTCAGCGTTCACGTACATGTCGAACTGCACCGCCGCGTCCGTGTCTAGCTCTACGCCGTCCACCACCAGCACCTCCTCCTCCGTCTCTTTCTCCTCGTTGCTCCTCAACTTCTTCGGCCGCGCCACCGTCACCTTCACCACCGCGTTCAGCTCCAAAGGAAAGCTCACTTTCTCGGCCGGCGCAGGCCTCTTCTTCTTGGCAGCCACCCTCGCTCGGCGGGGAGTGGGTCGAGCTTCCACCCATGGGATGTCGACTTTCTGGTAGGCGTAACGGAGCTGGGCCTCGTTCAGACAGTCTCTAACGCGGACGCGGACGAGCTGGGCGTTCTCGTCGTAGAAGAGGAAGCCGGCGTTGAGGAAGCCCTTGTCGGAGTAGTCTCGCCGCTTGCCGCCGAGGCTCTTCCACACCGACCACATCCGATCGATGTTGGCGTGGTGGGCGTAGAAGATGGGATCACTCGCCGCCGAGTAGAACACTCTCATGTTCTCGACATTCGGCTGCGTCCAGTCGCCGGTCCAGAGGTGCACCGGCCTGCGCGGCACCCTCTCGAGCTACCCCACGAGCCTAAGAATAGCCGGGCCGTCTTGTTCGATACCACACATCACGGTCAAGTTGCTGGCGAGCTGCTCCTCGGCGGTGACGTCAGGATCCGTTAAATTGTAATCGATGTCGACGAGGAAGGGTGGTTGGTGGACGGCGTTGCAAAGTGGGTAGAAGAGCGGAGAGGAAGGGTCGGCCTAGACGGGATGGTCATGCTTGCGGGGGGTTCCAGAAGGGGAGCGTGAAGGTGTCGTCGCCGATGAGCTTGCCGAGGATGCGTAGAGGTAGTAGCGGTGGAAGGGGAAGAGAGCTACGAGTTGTGAACTTCGAACTCCAGGTCAGGGAAGCCCACCATGTCGTAGGCGCCAATAGGCGCAGTGGATGTTGGCCTGCTGGGTGGTGAAATTCAGGGGATCGTCGGCGGGGAGGCTCTTCATGAGAGCAATACCTTTCTTGTCCTTGGCGATGTACTCCTCGTCCAGCAGGTGGGCGGTGGGGCGGGCGACCTCGGGCTCGGCAGCTTGAAGCCGACGATCCTGGCCATGTTCGGCGGGCAGCAGTTGGTCGGAGCTCTACCTTTGGTAAGGTCGGCGGCGCAGCATTGAGAGATATCCGGAGGTGGCACCGGGGCGGCGGTGGCAGCGTCGGTGCCTAGGCCGAGAGTGGTGGCGCCGGCGTACAGCCCGCCTAGGCCGATGAGGACGTTTCGCCTATCAATAAACCCCCGCCGTCTTTGATCGTCTCCGCTGCTATTTGTACACGAAACTCGTCGAGCCTGGGGCGGTCCGGCTTGCCGTCGCCGGTGCGTGGTGGGGCGAGGAGGAGTGTTTGAAATGGAAGTGGCGGTGCAGGTATGTAGAAGAGAAGCCATGTTTTGTAGGTGGTGGAGGTGTTCTGATCCGATCTCTGGTTTGTGGGGATATTTCAGATCGAGTTATATATATATATAAAATAAATTTTACCAATAAGTAAAAATATGTTTAATATATTTTTTAAAACATCTTTAACAACTTTATAATGAATTTTTATTAAAGCTGTCATTTTTTACCCATTTGAATTAGTCTGACTTTAGTTGGTATTTGAGATTCAAAAAAAATATTTTTATAAGATAGAGTTAATTTGTGTCTTTTTCTGTCCTAAAATGTATTAAAAAGTTCAATACAAAGATTATTTTTAAATATATTTTTAATTTTTTTAATTTTATATTTAATTTCTTTGGATTCTAATTTCTTTTCTAAAGTTAGACTTCTAATTTCTTCCTTTAAAAATTATATATGATTATTTTTTAAAATGATTTTTCTTTGGATTTGATATTAATATTTTCTCGTAAGAAATTCAAGATTAAAAGTAATTTCCCTGCCTTTAAACCTAATGTGAATTCCAACGTCATTTATTGTCAAAAGGTTTAATAATTATAGTAAAGGATTTCTTAGAATTACTTCTGTTCATATATTTTGAACTAAGATCAAAGTTAAATATAAATATATATTATTAATATATACTATTGCATGAGGTAGCTTATATTTAATTTTTAATCTTTGATCATTAGTTATATATAATGATTATTTAATTTTTTTATAATATCTTGTAGGAATTAATCTTTCTTGAAATATATTCCTATCTGTTTATGTATTTACTAGAGTTAATGTTTCTAATATAAATTCTCTATGAATAATAATCTTAATTTTTAATACATATTTTTTAGGAATACTTTGTTCAATAACATTTAGATATTCTTATGATGTTTCTCCAACTTGAAATTCAAAATTTTCAAATAATTTCAAGCCTTCTCCTTCTTTATCAGAATAATCTTTAATACCATTTATTAACTCTAAAACTTCTACCCTCTTTTTAAATTGTGTTATTTTAGATTTTAATGTAATTATTTCATTTTTAAGATCTTGCAAATTAATAAGTTTTTTTCATTTTATTTAAGACTTCATTAATAATATAAAAAGGATTAATTATAGCTTTCATTTTTTGTTTCAATTTCTTTTCTTTAGTCAAAGCTATAACCTTTCCGTTTAAAGCCCTTTGCTAATTTTTATCTTAAATATTATCAATTATATCTAACAGTAGCAACGATTTTTATAAAATAATCATATTAATACTTAAATTATTTAATCCCATACAAATCAACAAAAAAGCATAGTCTTTTGAAAAAGAAAAGTCAGCCTTCCGTTTATTAAAACTAGGAAAATGATCGTCGCCGTTCCCCTCAAACAAATTAATTGCCTTCTTCTATTCTCGTGGTTCGTGTCTCCTTGTCTCAATTGGAATCTGTGCGCACGAACCATGTGAAGTGTCGTGTAGGCCGCAGAGATAATCAATAAGGGAGGCCCTTTCATTTTTACATCTCTGCTCTGGGATCCACCGGCACAGCACCCACCTTCTAAGATGCCGACGTCGATGCACCTCCTCGCTCTCCCCTACCCAGGCCGAGGCCACATCAACGGCATGATGTACCTCTGCACCCACCTCTCCTCTCTCCGACCCGACATCCTCATCACCGTCGTCGTAACCGAGGAGTGGCAGGGCCTCATCACCGACGAGGCCAGCGGCGCCAGGCCGCTCCCCCTCCGTCCGCCTAGTCTCCATCCCCAACGTCATCCCCTCCGAGCTCGACCGAGCGGCCGACTTCGCCGGCTTCATCGAGGCGGTCAACACCAAGATGGAAGCTCCCTTGGAGGAGCTCCTCGACCGCCGGCTGGAGCTCAAGGAGGTGAGCTGTATCGTGGCCGACACCTACCTCGCGTGGGCCGTCGGCGTCGGCCGGCGGAGGAACATACCGGTGGCGTCCTTGTGGCCGATGTCGCCGTCCATGTTGTGCCTGCTGGAGCTGCTCCACTCTGATCCTAACCGTTTTCCACTTCACCATGTCTCCGGTACTGCTTACATACCCAATCCCAGCTCGAGCGGCCATGATATATATTTTCATTTTCCACCAAGCAATCCACTAATTAATACCTTTGTTTAATTAATACGCCAATGTGAATTGACATAGATTATTCTAAATCCTTAAAACATTAGTGATATATATATATATATAGTGATGGTAGCGGAGTAGTATTGTATTGATTAATTAACCAGCTTCGAATTACAGCGGTTGTTGAAGTCACTTGTGTGTGCAGCTTGTAATCTCTATGTTTAGCAATATGACAGGTAGAGAAGGCGAAATGGTTGAATACTTACCAGGAACTTCACCAATTCGTCTGGGCGACATTTACCCCATTCTACGAATGGCAAATTCCTACTCGGATTCGCTAAAAAGTGAACCAAGCGTTTTTATGAGAGCAATGGAAGCAGTGACTACAGCGAAGCAAGCCCAGTTTCTCCTCTTCACCTGCTCCTACGAGCTTGACGCCCTGGCCATTGACGCTCTGGGATTAGTTTTCCCCTTTCCAGTCTTCCCTCTTGGCCCATGCATTCCCCACAAGCAACTCCAAGAGCCCCTTCCCATCGGCGACATTAATAATGATGGCAGTGCAAGCTACTTCACCTGGCTAGACAGACAACCTCAAAGTTCAGTCCTCTACGTCTCATTGGGCAGCTTCTTAAGAGTCTCTCCGGCTCAGATGGAAGAATTCGCAAAAGGGCTGAGCCAGAGTGGTGTTCCCTTTTTGTGGGTGGCACGCAACGACCGGCAATGGCTGCAGGGTGTGGCCGGCGACAAGGGCTTAGTGGTGCCGTGGTGTGACCAGCTAAGGGTGCTGTCCCACTCTAGTGTGGGCGGCTTTTTGACACATTGCGGGTGGAATTCAACCATGGAAGCTGCTTTTGCCGGCCAACCTATGCTGACTTTCCCTTTAATCTGGGACCAGATTATTGACAGCAAATTGATTGTGGATGATTGGAGGATTGGGTTAAGACTGACGCCAAAAGCAGGTGATGACGGTGTGTGGGTTACCGGTGACGAAATAGCAAATAGGGTGAGAAGACTCATGGATTTGGACAGTGACGAACGCAAAGACATGATGAAGAAGAGCTGGGAAGTGAAACATGCCTGCGGAGGTGCACTGAGAGACGGTGGATCCACCCACAAAAGCTTCCATATTTTTTTAGACATGTTGAGCAATATTAATCTGAATTAAGAGCCGGGACTACTAGTAAAATAATATCCCTGTTTCCAATTACTGTTCCAGGTCAAAAGCATATGTAGAACCTGCATAATTTTCCTTTAACCGGGGTCCATCGACTTCTTTCGTATGTATTACACATGTAAGTGGCATAAGCATTTGTCAACAGTTTGCTGCTGTGAAATAAAACAACCTTTACAGGGAATTTAGCTCACTTTTTAACGACAAAAAATAATATTAATGTTTGAGGCTCGATTTAGAGTTTGGCAAAAGGGTTTATCAAATTAAAAAAACGTTGGAGTCTCTGTCAGAAAATGTGAAGGAAACGGGAGTAAAAAAACAAAAAAGGTCCCACCCTTTATTTTCTAAAGTCGTGTCGTGTCGGACTCGGGCTCGACGTCGAGTTCGTCCCCCTCCCCGCCTTCCCGCGTAATTGACAGAGCGCCGCCGCCCTCCTCCAAGATCGCCACACCACCGTCGGAGCGCTGGTGTAAAAGGCCACCACCATCATCGGAGCTCTGCCGTTGAGCAGGGGCCCCAGCCAATCCTAGCTGGCGTCGCCGCCCCTCCCCCACATTGTCTCTGTCGTGTCGCAGCCCGAGGTGGCTAATCATCAGAAATGGTGACTCTCTGCTGCCTGTGAACATGGTGGTGCTGGTGAGGGATGCGAGATTGAGCCTACTGACGGACTCGCCATGGTTGGAGGTCGTGATTCATACCCAGTCTCTACACTTTTGCTTTCTCTCTATTTTTCTGGCGAAGACTCGATTTTTATTGTTTTTGTTTGGGCATTTAATCGAACGGGTTGTAGGCGTCTGAGATGAAGTGGGCAGACGAAGGGGTTTGGGAGGGTGTTGCTGTGAATGGCGTGGAGGTGGCTAGCCTCATCTATGAATCATCTCGGGCGGAGCTAATGGTTGTTGCTGTGACTAACCAGCATTCTGTTGATTGGGTTCAAGCTAATTACGGAGATGTTCTTAATGTTGTGTTTCGATTCATCCCTTCTTTGGATAGCAGTGGTTCTTTTGATCGTACAAGTTTGTTTGGTAAGCTGCTTAAAACACTAAAATTTGAGAAGAAAAGTGAGTCTTTGTAAGTGGTTAAGACTGTGACCGAGGCTTGGGGCCATCGTAATGCGGATGCTATTTGGTTCCGTTTATCGATTATCAGTTACACGAGACATGAGCCTAAATTTTGCAATGAAAAAATTTGGTGATCTTGCCAAACACTATTTTGTACTTTCCAGTAAATTTTATATTTCTATCAAAAAAAATTGCAATAAAAATTGTTAAAAATTTTATAGAATTTTTTATTGTGAAACCAAACAGGGTGTTAATTAATTAATTAGATGACATGTCTGCTCGTTCAAACCATGAAAAGGATTAATTAATTAATTAAAGAAATAATAAGAGAGGCTTCAAGTATGTCGGCATTCATTTTAAATTAAGTAGTAAAGATTAAACATATTTAATTTTA
This sequence comes from Piper betle, assembly GCA_033002965.1. NCBI lineage: Eukaryota > Viridiplantae > Streptophyta > Magnoliopsida > Piperales > Piperaceae > Piper > Piper betle. The sequence goes on from JAURVB010004819.1 coordinate 105,170, forward strand.
ACGAAGAAAGTAATACAAAATTGTTTATCTCATATTGTGTAATAAAAATAAACCTCTCTTTTAGGTAAAACCACGAGTAAGAATTCACCGAAACTAATACCATCAGAGTTATTATAATATGTTCTGTCGTGTGTTGCATTTTGGTCTGATCACAAATATTTATAGAAAGTGAAGGGCACCTATCAGAATAATCGGTATATTTCTTAATTGATCATCATTTATTGGGAAGTTACAACTTTTAAAAAAGGTGTAATATTTAACAGGTAAGTTAATTAATTATAACAAATAGATTAAGATGGATAAACAAAGAGTTTTTTATCATAACAAGAGAAATAATTTTTTATATTACCAGGTGATGAGACTATTAACAAAATTATAAGAAAAAGAAAATTAAATCAAAATATTCAAACTAACATTAAATCACAAAAACCCAAAAAAAGGCAAAATATTTTTTTAAAGAGCAGTTAGTGCCGGCCGCCCTTTATTTTTTTCATTTTTTTATTTGAGGGTAATTTGGGTATTTTAATGAAATTTTATTTTTTTGATAATTTATTCTTAATCTTCCCGTCACCTAATAACATTAAAAAATATTTTTGTTTCTAATAAAAAGCTCATAAATAAATAATTAGGCAGACAATAAGTCGCACGACTCATGTACAAATGTCAAACCAAATGTTGTTTTAAAATGGGATTTTAATTAAAAATGGTAGAAAATTTACGAGGGATGTTGCGCCTAGCAAGTCCACCCATTTCATCGAAATCAAATAGCTGATCACCCACCGGTGAATCATTAATTGGGCACCAAATCTAGCCTCTCCTCCATATTGAGCGCCTCAATTAGCGTTTAGCTGTTTATTATATAAACCTCACTTCAAGAACATTTGGAAAGAATATTCATCTTCAATAAAAATTAAAAATTAAAATAAAAAATTAAGAGAATAGCCGATTTTGTCTTCCATTAGAGGGTCCCGAGATATAAATATTAGGCTAATCTAACGTCTAACTTCTCGAGGGGCTAATAACATGAATATAGGCTTTGGAAAATCCTAACATCCCAAGCTAGCTGTTGAAGTAATAAGGGTCTACAAAATTTATAGGATCCAAATTAACCCTATTAAATGATATTTGAGCCTAAGTTAAATGAAGAAAAAATATCGGGCCCAAGTTGAAGTTTTCGAAACTTCAACGTAGTACATGGGTTTCAAACATTTATGAGGAGGCCCTGGTTTGAGAAGCCATGTGTGATGCGTCGCACAATAACTTAGAATCTTGTATTAACATGTGAACTTTAACACGACAGGGTCTCACAATAACTTAGAATCTCTTATTAACATGTGAACTTAAGAAGTGTATGATTTAGATGCGCTGCCAAGGTTGAATTATTATGTTAATCTCTTGTATGTAATGATCCAACTCAAAATATAAATTAATAAGTCTAGGTCATTTCTTCAAAAATAATTATTTAAATTAAAAATTATTTATTCTCTTTAATAAATATGATCTTATTTTAATAATCACAGGACACGAGACTAAATCAAAAAATTTTATAATTCATTTACCTTAAGAAATTTCATTCTTGAATTCTTACACTTGACTTGTTATTAACTTTAACCCACCATTTAATAGCCTCAACCTAGTATCTAACACGAAACTATATTATTTTAATGTCATTTGACCCAAAGTATAATATAATAGTTTTAAGTCATATTTTTAAAAAATGATTAACTAAGTTGAAGATTTATACTTTATACTTACTAATAAATAAAATATTACCCCAATAAATATTAGATATTAGACTAATTTAAAAGATCTTACAATACAAGTGGTGAGGATCGGGTTAACTTTAATATAAAATTTAGGAAAACTTTATTTTTAAGCTTTCTTTTAGAGTAATAAGGCTTATTGAATCCAAATTAGCCCCAACAATAAACTTGTAATTATACATATAAATATAATTTAAACAACAATATTATTATTATTAATAAGAAGGGACCTCAATATTGACACCGGATTAAAAATTAGAATATTAGCCAATCAAAATACAAAAAAATTTTTAAAAATATAATAAATATATTTTTGTCAAAGGGTCACGAATTCGAATGTAACTAACTTCAATTACTTTAAAAAAGTGGTTTGAGATTAAAAATAAAAAAATTAATAAATGCAATAAAAATATTTCTGAAATAAGGTTACAGGCTCAAATATCCCTAACCTAAATTTTTTGAAAAAAAATAATAATAATGCCTTTTATGATAGGAGATCAAGTGTTTGAACTCAACTAACCTCAATTTCTCACTTCCTAATCTTACCTAATTGTATTTGAAAGAAAATAAAATAGAAAAATAAATAATTATAATTTATTTTTTTAAAATATAATATATTTTAAAATCAATAATAATTTATATCTAAGATATTAAATTATTATTATTCATCTCTTTATTCAATAAGAACTTATATATAAAATTAAAATAATCTTACCCAGTCATACATATAGAAATAATGTAAACAATGATACCATAAATTTCAGTAATATAATCTTAAATATGTAGTATCAAATGATAAAATGTTCGAGACCCTTGGTAACCACTCCTGATTGATTTTATTGTTCATGCTTTCCATGCACGTCGTAGTCAACACGTCTCGATTTATATTTGATATATTTGATTTTGGGTTAGTTGAGCTGGACGGCCTTTTCCATGGCTTTCACAACTTTCTTACTCTTAATCTTCTTTATAATTAATTTGGAGAACTGAAAATCTAATCCCGAATTACCATGGACTAACACAACAGCAAAGATTTCTTGCGCAAGAGTCAAGAACAAGAAAGAGCAGGACAGAGAAAAAGATAGGAAACTACTTGTCCAGCAACTCCATGAAAGAGAAAGGCCACGGTTGCTTAAGTATTTCTTTTTTATTCACTCTTGATCTGTTCTATTTCATTTAGTTTGTCAGAATCGTCCTGTTTTTCCGAATTAAGAGAAGGGATGCCTTCGGTGGTGGATCCCTCTTATTCCCTTTCGTTTAAGAGTCGTTTTTATTTTTATTTCTTCCTCACTTTCCTTTCTTTCTTCTATTTCTGATGTTCCTTTGAATTTCGTAACAATAGTAGACAATGAATTCTGATAAATAAGAAAATATTAACAATTTAGGATATGATATTTATGAAATTAATAATATCGATGAAATTGATATATTAATTTGACCTATAAACAGGACCACCACTCATAATATGTTGCCGCAGAATCAAAACTGCATATTTCTTCCGAAGAATCTCCTCATTGTTCTAAAGCTACTAAAAAGATGAAACGGAGGAGGACCCGAGTGAATGGTCACGTTCGATTTTGCTTCGTTAGCTCCAGACACATGCAAGATATACCTAACTTGGATATTAGAATATGTACAGCCGGTAAGCCACAATGGATTCCTCGTTGGTCCGTGAATACAACAGGAGAGGGCGGGTATTTTGCTTTCCTCCTTTCGGACACCCTTTTGCTTTATCTCGTCTTGGGTCTTGTCAGCCTATTTAGCGGCAAAATTTCTCTGGTTCATGCTCGCTTTTATGGGATTGAAGAATGTGAGATCCCCTTACGGATTACACCCATTGAAAATTTCATCATCTTTCTCTGTCTCCCGCTCATCTACCGGCCGTTCTCTAGACCAAGGAAGCTAATTCTCTCTTTTTTCCGGCTCTTGACAATCGGGAAGTGATAAGAGAAATTCTTGTCAGTTTTTTTATTCCCTTTTTAAATTCTTGCTGCATTTTTGTTGTGTAAGTGGTGGAGTTGGTATGGCTTTTGGATTTTAGACTCTGGTAAGAGTATTTGTTGTTGATGTTTTCTTTTTCCGTCTCTTTGAGTTTTTGGGAAGAATCGGTTCGGTTAGTCTTGAAAGCTCATATTCTGCTTGTTAAGCTCGACTTCCTTGGAAACTTTCCTCCTTTGATGAAGGGGATTTTGTGCAGAATTTGAGGTTTACTTTCCCAATTATAATTTATCATTGACTTGTTTCCCCTGCTTTTATAATCCTCTTATAGTTAAACAAGTGCACTTCAAAATTGTATCGTTGTCTTAGAAGATACATACTTTTCTTTAATTATTGTGATGGGAGACTGAAGTTATAAAACGGTCAGCTTAGATGAAATTCAGAACAAATATTTGTTTTTCTACCAAATGGTTGTTTATTTCATTGATCACCTCCTGGAAATGATTTTTTGTTTTCGGAACTGGAAATGATTATTTTGGATGGTATGGATAAAAATGATGTTCTATTTTGTGATTGACAAGAGCAAGATTTACTTCCAATGTCTACACCATAACAAATATTTTTGTCGGTGAAAATGACGAGAATGGGCCGCGATTATGGAGCTATAATGGTCATGCAGGCAATTCAGCCGGTCCCGATGTGAACTTTGCTACTAATCGGTTCCCAGATTTTATATATGAACCAAATGATAGAATCGAAGGAATATTGGACCCCGTTATGGCATCGATAAAGGACATTGGCGCCCGTGAAACAAATCAGTTGATAGGGCAGCAGAAACGCCTATCAGTTCGTGATCTTCTTGCTAGCAAGTTTGAGAACGGCCTGACAGTTGCTGCTAAATTGTCTGAGGTCTTTCCAAGTCAATATCTTCTCTGATTTCTTCTTCAGTTTTGCTTTATCTTTATCAAGTAATTTGTGGTGTCTCTGAATTTGGTTCAATTTCCAGGCGAAATTTAAGAATGCTGCTTCACTTGATAAACATGTCCTTCTCAAAAAACTCTGAGATGTACTGGAATCTCTGAGAGGTCGTGTGGCAGGTAGAAACAAGGAGGATATTGAAGAAGCTATATCAATGGTTTGTTCCACTCATGTTATTTCTTGTATGAGTGTCGATTGGACAGAATATTATTTTACGAATTAGTGGAATGAATTGTATATTTTAAAATATATAAGTCTTGTATATTTTAAAATATATAAGGCTTTAGACTTACCATGTGCTTAAGATGAGTAGGGCGAAACTATAATATTTAGAAATAACGGAAGCATTAGTAATAATGACAGAGATGCGATGCCTTGAATTATTGTAGGATGGAAGAAATGGCAACTTGATTTAGTACTTTGTGATAGTAACATCCCAGGAAATCAAACGGAATGCTTTTGTGCATCAGTTTGACCATTTTTTACATATTACTGCCCGGCTGTAAAAATGAGTGATATTGAGTCAAAATGCAAATGCTGAGATTGATGGTTGAGAAAGCTAGAGTGAATCATATGTTAAATTGCCAAGTAAGAAATTATGGAGAGGTTTAAATGTATTGAATGTGATGTGCAAGAAATTTTGGAAGATTTGGTTGAGTTCAAACGAGGTTGAATGATGAGTTAGGAAGAAGAAATAGTATATGATGGAAACAAAATTATCTAGTAGCGATTTGAAATAATACGAGTTTGCATGATTTTACTGTATCTACCATTCATGATTGGAGGAAATGAAGGCATCATATATATGTATCCTCAGTCCAATTATTTGGGAAATGGTGGATGGGGACAATGATTTCATGTGATACTTGTTCATTGCTTCCAGTTTGAAGCTTTAGCAGCTCAGTTGACTCATAAAGAAGGCGAGCTACTTCAAGAAAAGGCAGACGTTAAAAGGCTAGCCAATATTCTTAAGCAGGTGTGTTCATGATCAGCGTATATTTTGCAGCATTTATTTGCAAAATATTCAATTGTTGCTATTGTAACCTAGATTTTTTGAATGTACTTGAGTTTAATTTTAGGCGGTTCTGATTCTTTCCCATCTTATAAAATGAGCAGCTACCATATTTGTCTTTCTGCTGTTGGAGTTTCATTTATTCTGTATGAAACATATCTATTGTATTAACAACCAACCATTAGAATTGTATTTTTATTTGGTATTCCCAGCTTCTTCTTCAGCCTCCGTCTGAAATTTATAATTCCTGTTCTCTCTGAGCCACTACCTTTTATTTGTGATTTCTCTGTTAGCTTGTGTAGGCAGCTGATTAGAGTAAGACATCTGATGCAACATGACAAAATTTTATGTCAAAATATAAATGTGTTAAACATTATAGTTTTGTGGTATTAACATCTATCCCCATGTGTACTTTCTTAATGATGCAATTTTTGTTTGATCAGATTTTTTTTTCTTGAGAGGATTATAATGTAGAGTCTGACTTTACTAACTACTGACATGATGTTATGCTATCAGATGCTTGAAGCAACAGGGTGTTTACACAAATATCATTACTCATAAAATTTTGTTCTCCTTGTTCACCAAGTCCTCATGCTACAGTTACCACTGGTAGGTTGCTGAAGATGCTAAGAAGGCATCTGAAATTGAGAGGACTTTTGCACGAGCTGAAATTGAAAATGCCAGAACAGCAGTGCAAAGAGTTGAGCAGGCTTTTGAAGAACAGGAACAACGAGCAAAAAAATGTGAAAAGAAGGTTAATTTGAGACTGCTGACTGTCTTCTTTTTCTTTGAAATGATTTTCTTAATTGATTGCTAATGTAGTGCAGGATCTAGAGCAACTAATGAATGAGGTTAGGGAGGCTAGAAGAATAAAAATGTTGCACCAACCCAGCAAAGTTAGTTTAAAAGACCTCGATCTATACATTATAAATATCATTGTCGTCATCATCATCATCATCATCATCCTCCATTTCCTATTGACCTGGAGGGGGACATGGATCTTATTCTCCAGCTTATTTGATCATGAGCCAAATATACATTAAAATTATGTATTTCATGTCACTTCTTATGGCCTCGATCCAAAATTCTCCCAGCCTTCATGTTCTCCTCTATGAACCAAAACAATAAGGTAATTTACTACGAGCTTCTTAGTTACATTCATGAGTTGTATTTGAACATGACCAAACCATCCAATGAAGTTTCTATACATTATGTTCAATCTTTGTAACCTTTATGATTTATCCTATTTGATGATTTTAATGCCTGATCACTCCTAGTCGTCCCATTCAACATCCTCATCTTAGCTACTTCCACTTTTCAATGAGGCTCTGTGGAGTGCATGGATGCTAAACTGTGCCCAAGTGTGAGAGAGGAACTTCTTGGGAACTTTTATGTTGAATGCTGATTGGTTATGATGTCAATGATATCTTCAACTGTACTAGGCCATGGACATGGAGCATGAACTACAAGCACTTAGGAACCAAATCAAAGAAAAATCTATGTACTCTATGAAGCTTGAAAAGGACGTAAATTTTCTTCAAAGAAGATTTATTTCAGTCTTTTAAACATTTTTACTGAACGTTTTTTGATAATGCAGCATTCTTTGATTCATTTACATAAGAATTTGAGTTTCTTCTATTCTAGTTATTATTTTAATTCCCCTCCTCTTCCCACAGCCTTGCTTGAATGAACTCCTTTTATTCAAAATTTTGCCCAATGAGTATCCGCATTTATTCTACTTGAACTTCTTTGATTGATCAATTGTGGCATTTCCTCTCTTGCTCATCAGCTGGCAATGAGTCGAAGACTAGATGAGAACAAATGTTTTCTGTATGACTTAGAAGGCTATCAAGCATTAGCTTCATATTTACAAGTTGCTCCATGTGTAGATGTTGCTTTCAACATGTCAAACTGTATTATTCAATGGTTCCGTACGTCTTCAGACCGAAGAAAGAGGGAGCCAATATTAGGTATAGATTAAAGCAGTCAGATTTGCTATTATACTATATCTACATGAGTTATTTTTTCTGATCTTGTAAGCTTGCCTGTGATCTTTTGGCATTTTTTCATGCTGTTATAAATCTATATCAGCAATTGATATATTCATTACACAGGAGCAACCAAACCTGTTTATGCTCCAGAGCCTTTTGACGTGGGAAGATTTTTGGAAGCTGAAATTATTTTCGACGGTCAAACTTACATTGTGACAACTACTAGCCTGATAGAGCCCGGTATGATTCTAATTATTGTTATTTTCTTTCTCTTTTCTTTTTTTTAAAAAAAAGATGATATGAACATCAAAAGGAGAATGAAAAATTAACAGTTGGTGGCCTCTCAGTTATCTGATATCTTATGGGCCACGAATTATCCTTGTCACACCATCTTCAATGATTGTTTGTGTTTCTTTAGTTTATTTTTCAATCAGAAAGGACAATGTCTACCGAGTATCATCTGAACAGAAAAAGAAAAAAAAGGAAAAAGTAAAAAATGAAAAAAGAGAGATTCAGTTGGAATCTGACATTGATGAAATTGACAGCTGCAGGATTGGGAAGCTATGTAGAGACACTTGTGAGGAAACCTGACAATTTATTTAATGTATGTATCATTTCTCTTTTTTAACAAGTATCCGCCTTCTCTTCAAGATATATTGCATTATTCGAAAAATCTGAGTAGTTATAATGAAGCTCAGCGTGATTATGCTGCAAGTAGAAAGCACATATTTTATCCTCTAAATTTTATTTCTAAATGCTTGTAGTTGTCAAACCTCCATTCCCATGTACTGTGTCGTGCTATACTAGATCACTTACAATCCAAATGTTGTAAATGTACTGAGTAGGGGCATCCTCTCCCTTCCCATTCTTTTTATTTCTTTGAAGCTAAACAAAGATATGGAGTGGAGTCGTCATTCATATGGCACTAGTAGGGTTACCGATTCCTGAGAGCATCTCGTGTTATATGAAAATTTTGTTATCTACTAATGTTGTTATCTTTCATCAGGTAGTTCTCATTCAAGTGAATGGAAGGGAAAATTCTTCTCATGTTTCTCACGTGCTTCATGTTGGGAACATGAGGATAAAACTTTGCAAGGGAAGGGTCACAAAGGCGAAAGAGCACTACTCATCGTCAATGCGGGTAATCTTTCTCAATGATAATCTGTATTTCTAGAATTGATATTTCTCTTGAAAAATAGGCTTCCATTGCAAAGATACATAAAAGACGGCACCATGGCAAACTTCTCAACACTATAGGATAACACTGTTGTCATGAGCACACAAGATGGCTAATCATATTACATTAATATTTGAACTGACATACGACATTTTACATGTGTCCAATTTGTATTGTTTGGATTAGTATTTGAAATGACTTAATGAGCCTTAGATGGCCTGGTGGTGCTCTTCTTTATGAAGTTTTATGCATTCAAACAGATCTGGTTATGTTATAGGCTTGAACTTATGTCATTTTTATAACAGGGTTATTACGAATTCTAATAATTCGTTAATTGAATTGAACTATTAAAGAATTTTTTTCTTTCGTGTGTAGCTTTGTGGAGTTAGAGGTGGAGGAAATGCAGCTGCTCAGGCTTTATTTTGGCAACTCAAGAAGGGGCTTACCTTTACAGTTGCCTTTGAATCTGAGAGAGAAAGAAATGTAGCGATAATGCTTGCTAGGAGATTCGCATTTGACTACAATGTAAGGTTATATCTGGTTGGAACTATTTTTTCTCACTGTTTAGAACGTACTTACGCATTTTCCTATCTTTTCCTCGATACAAATGAAAGAGGATTTTACTCAAAAGAAATCGAGATAATAGTCAGTTGAGATTCTTCTGAATTTTTTTTTGCCCGCAGATTGTACTTGGTGGGCCAGATGACAAAGTTGTGAATTAGAGACTGTAAGGCATTTAAACTTTTAGTCATGCGTGTTTCAACTAATTATGTGCTAAGGTGGTGTGAGTTAGACAGTCATCAGGAATTTTCTTGATTTGTGAGATTGAAAACAGTTAGGTCCCATTTTTATTTTTTTCAGAGGGACTGGAGATTTCGGGTTGATTTTGCACATCAAGGCTGTTTTTTCTTGCCTTTGAGTGTTTTAATGTGATAGAGATTTGTCTTTGTAATTGTAAATGTGGTGGGCATATGGTGGAGTTGCAATTGTCCTCGTACTAGTGATTTGCCTTTGTAATTGTATATAGCTTTGTGGTGAGCTCCAGACAACATTTTTACCATACAGTTGTTCTTGGAAAGACGATATAAACCAGTAGCACACATAACGTAAAAATTCATTTTTGGGTCCAGTTTCAGAATCTCTAGTTTAAAAACCAATAAAAATCACGCTACATTTAAAGTCTGTTTGTTTGGCTATCTTGAAATCATACGAAAGAAAGGTAGACTTTGGAGATCTTGTGTTTGGTTGTTAAAAAAATTAGTCAAAGAAAATATTATTTCCAGTTAAAACAAATTTATTTTAAAATTCTATAAAGAAATATTTTTTTGTAAAAAAAAAATTGTGAAAATATTTGAAATACACAAGTGGAAAGAAAATATTTCATTTTTATTTTATTTTCTTGCTGTCTAAACATGGGAGAACATTTATATATATATATATATATATATATATATATATATTATATTTGAAAATAAAAAACTTGTTGCTTAGAAGTTTGCCAAAATACAAAAGCACCCAGGGTTAACTAGTAAGTGAGCAGCAACGTCAAGAGATCTGGAGATCCATCTCAAGTTTGCAGACATTACAAATATAGGTCATTATAAAGTGCAGCTAAAGAAAAGTTTTTCCAGCCGATACAGCATCATGCATATTAAAGTACGTGGGTTAAGACAATCTGATGGGAAAATGATATTTGACAGTCTTGCATTCTTTTGTTCAAATTCCTCTGCTCCTCGGTAACCCTAACGAATATCGGAAAATAACAGATCACCCTGTGGATTATGAAGAAGAAAACTCCATCCTGCCATTCCAGTATTGATGGAAAAACTTCCATCAAAATAGATAAAGTAATCAAAATATTGAGGGTCTGCAGGCATGGAATGGATTGTGGTGAGCTGCTGCGAATAATGAGCATGCTCAAGTTTCAAAAGCTTAGAGTAATTAGACGCTTTGCGTTGAACAGATTGAAGAAGGCTATTGATATCTATGTGCATGATTTCTTGTCAAAGGATTTGATTCCCAGCTCATTATAGCTCTTCCAAGTTTATGAGAAGCATCAGAACTAACTCCTGCCCTGAAGGAAAACGCTCTGACATTGTAATGCAAAAATAAATAAAGCAGCTCCTGTGGTAATAAATAAAGGCCCAATTGGCAAAATTAAGAGCTTTAATTGCAGGGCAGAAAAGAGAAGGTGATAAACATCCCTTACAATCTCCTGAGCACAGAAGACTAGAGGATTCATTGATAATTGTCTTGCTCATCAAATTTGCCTTAGTGGGCAGCAAGCTCCTAGCCCGTTTCTAACCAAATAAAAGAAGTCGAGGTTTAAGTTTAAGCTTCCACGGCTTGGAGCAGTTAATGAGAAGACTATCTCGATGATTTACATCAGAAGAAATATCCTTATAAGCCCTTCTAACAAAAAATTTTCCATTTCGGGCCTTACAATAGAGTGCCTGACCTGCTAGGAGGTACATTTCGCATCATCTGGATGAAACATAGAATAATCCATCGTCCATTCCGTTGACTTAGCGGGGATACAAGGCCTTTGTGGCGTGCAACCTATCTTAGGTTAAGTCTAAGAATCATCTCAGGGGAACCTAGAACCCAAGGATCTAGGCCGAGTCGAATTAAGTCACTTGCACCAATAGACCAGCATATTTTTGTTTTTAAGAAATTCTAATCATGCTCGAGTTCCTTCTCAAACTGGACTTTCACTTGCCACTTTGTTAGTAGTCTACTAGCCTTGTGACTTTTCATATTTTGGCTACAAGTCCCTCCGGATTATCTGAAATATGCCAAGCCAAACTGGACCGGCCGGAGAAAGAGCAGAGCCCGCAACTGTATATCAAACTGTCTTTCAGAAATAAAATGATTTGAACAAAAAGTATATTTCCCTAAAAGGTTTGATAGATGATTTGCGGTACCTTTATTATTGGCAATTGCCTTTAATTTTCTCGTTGTAGTAGAACCCAAACACCTGTTAGAGTGTTTTTTTGTTTATTCCTTGATCTTTCAAGATGGAATACTGTTAACGTCAATCAATGGCTTCAAGTTCCCAACTTGGATCAAAATGCCTGTTACTCATCAACACCGCGGTTGTCTAGTTGTGGTATCATCTGAATGAAGGCGAGAGCTCTTTCAGCCTAGGCCTCAACTTCCAGTTTCGCATTGGGTCTGGAAGGTGAAGAGAACGGGAGGACTGCTCATATAACGTGGAATATGCCATGTCACCACGTCGTTCTGATCCCGAGCATAGCTGATAGCACCACTCTTCAAGCAATGATGGATTTCTTGCTGGGTGATGAATATCTACTTCCACTTGGAATTTGTATCTCTACAAATTAGATATGAAAGATAATCTACTCAAAACATTGATAAGAACATCGCATTCCAAGTGAGCTCTGTTGTTAAAGTAAATATGCGGTAAGATAACTAGCCTTTGCCTTCTTAAAAATTATGCTTGTGAAGTCGAAGACCCTCGTGTTTCCAATTTGCTCAGGTTGAAGCAATGATTTTCTTTAAAAAAAACGGACTTCCGCAAATCCTGATTAGGATATATAAATATCTGTAATCTACAGGGCAAGTCTTTAGCTTGGGAGAGTAAAATTTCAGAAACATTGCTGCATATACAAAATTATCCTAAGGCTTCATTATCACGGTAAATCAAAATGGTCAGCCACAACTCAATCGGGTGCACGTCCATTTGATACAACATTGTAGAAAAAGGAACATGCAAGCAGGTTACAGTTGAACAGTGCAATGCTCAATAAGAAGATTTCATACCTGGCTAAAATCTCTGAGCAGACTGGAACCTCTTATGAAAAAAATGAACTGTATGCGAGAAAACCTAGCCTGCTTCTTTGCGGGTTAAGTTCTTGCAAACTGTTTATTTTGCTTAAATTAGAGGTCTTCCATCAATTTGTAGCAGTTGCAGTCATGTTGTGGTCATTCTCTACTTGGCCTATGCCGATGGTTTCTTCCCTTGTTTGTTCTGCTTTGCTACTCTACTTGCTGAAAGGTGCAGCCTTGCCATCAAAGGTCGAGGTGCTCTTGTCCTGCGGTCAAATCCTCTCACGCATACAAATCCTTCCATTCAATTAGTTGTGAAGATAAAAGTACGAACACATACAAAGAAGAGCAAAATGTAAATCATTTGTATGCCCCTACAATCTTCATAATTAAGAGGTGGAAAAATAACTGCTGGAGAAAGCATATCAATAAATTTATATCCAACATATGAGGACAGATTGTATAGATTCTGAAAATAATAGTGTGTATCTTCCCGACGAAGTTTTGCAATTGGATGACTAATAAATTCATACCTCTCCAAAAGCACTGCTGGATGCTTTCAACTGTTAGACCTGAAAAAAAATGAAGGATGTGAGAATAAATTTTGCTTCCCAATCTTAAAATTGGTTTTTGTTGTTTTTTATTCATTAACACCTTATATTTTTCAAGAATTCTAGCATGAGAATTATAAGACAAGCATGACCTTGGTGTCATGTCATCAATGGATATAATTTCACATATTCCATCCACATGATGATTATTTGGTACTTGATGAAAAAAGAGCAAATTTCAGGAGTGGAATAACTAAAACCTAATTTAATTGTTGAAAACAAAAACATACAAGGACATAGATGAATCTCAGCAATAAACAGTTACCAGAATAACAGCCAAAAGGATTCAATCACTCCCAGTAAACTGAAAGATATAACTACACTGTAACAACACAAATAATCCTACGTACTTGAGATACTTGCTGTGAATTGTCACAGCAGACGTGTAGATATATTCTACCTTAAAAGGAGAGTATGAAAAAGTTGACAAAATTATAGGCATAATTTGGACCGGCCATCAAAACCTCGCTATTTGATCCTAGATAAGGATCCATGTCTTGACCCCTTTATAAGATCAGGTGGGAAAAGAAGTAGGTGTATAGCTATATACAATCTAACCTCTAAATATACTAGATATTGGCGTCCCAAGATATACAATGTGCCTTGGTAGATTCCATATCCAGGCTCTCGGAACATTCATTGGCTCGAGGCTAGAATCGTGGTCTGCAAATATCTACAGACAGAGGAACCAAATGGTTAGCTTTCAGCACTAGTGATAATGTTTTGGCTCCTCGTCTTGGACACCTTTTAAGTATCGGGTGGAAGTAGAAGAAGAATACTAGTGATAATGTTTGCAATGTCCCGTTCATTTCTGTCACACTTTACCTCATTAACTTGGAAATAAGTTCCATTAAGTGGAAAGCTCCCCCTCAGTGCACTTCGGCATCGGTATCTGTTCATCGATACAAGACCAACGCCACTCCAGTAAGAAAGATTTATCCTCTTTCTATGTTCACCTAAAAATCGACAATAGATAAGCAGCATCTCGTTCTAACCAGCAATGTTCCCCGCACTGTATGAGTATCAGCTTCCCTTTTGCTATTACAAGCAGAACATGTCCAGTTGTCGCACAGGGTACTTGACCCCTTGAGAATGGCAAATCATTTCAGGCAGCTCAACCGAGTTTGCAGTTTCACCTTTTGTTCAAAATCATGTTGTATCAGTTAGGCAAGCTTATATCACGTATAATATATAAAATTAGTTAGGTGAATAAACCTCTCACCTGGAGACCATATAGCAACAAGATAGGGACTTGGATCATCAGCCTCCCTTGGATCCCACTGTGTCATCCACACAATGATTTCTCTAAGGGCAAAAAATTCATCTATACAAAGTCTTGAGGGGGTGGGAAAGTAAAAGGAGGAAGGGCATTAGTTATATAGGGAAAATTAGGGGCGAGCATAATTTGGTGAAAACCAAAAATCAAATTAAATTAAATTCAAATGCGCAATTTGGTTTGGTTTTAAAATAGTTCGGTTTGGTTTTCGATTGGCTTGTAAAGAAATTGACGTGTATATTGACATTTTAGTTCGGAATTAAACTAAACCAAATTAATTGACATAATTGAATTAATTGAATTTTTTTAAAAAAATTCCAAAATCTATATCTCATGTTAATCACCACACGGTTATTTATATGATTAAATTTTATTTATTTAATAATATATATATACATTTACTTATTAAATAGTTATATTCACTAAAATAATGTTATAATTATAATTAACTAATTAAACAATTTTTTATATAAGTTATGATGTAATTCAATTATTAGGTTACCAAATTGAATTAACCAAAAATAGCTTCAGCTTCAATTCTATGTTAAATCGGTTCAGGTTGGTTATATGATAAATCAGATCAGGTTCGGTTACAAAGTTTAGTACTCGGAAGGAAATTCCGTTAATTCGGCCCACTAAAGAATGCTCACCGCTACTGAAAATGTGGAAGAAAAGAGAGTTGAGGATATTATAGCCTTTCGACATAGGCACGCAATAATTCTTTTCAGGTAACTTACAAGATCATAAATACGTCAGCATAGC
>JAURVB010004820.1:0-10014 GCA_033002965.1 Piper betle
TTTTGGGTGTTATACTTCCTATCCAATTTATTCCAGTCTTTTTCAGTCACCTTTGCCGGTTTCTGACCAGTGATAGGTTCATACAAATCCTTGGAATATAGATGATCAATCATCTTTCCTTTCCAATAATGCATTACTAGGCCCCTTAAGAAATATCATCTTAACATACTTCTCATCAGCCATCTTGTTGAAATATAAATCACAGACACACCAACTAGGCTCTTAGAAATTTCGTCGAACACCTAGTGGGCATTAAATATCAACAACCAAAACTTGTAAACCTGTTGGCTCTGATACCACTTGTTGGGATTAACCAAACAAACCAAATACAAATCCCCTTATTTCAACATATAAGAATGAAAAGTACCAAGCAAATAAAGAAAGATGACAAGATAATTTTACGTAGAAAACTCCAAATTTGGGAAAAAAACTACGGGCAAACGACAAGATCAAATTTACTATATCACAATTTTGATACAGAATAGATCCACAGGAGAACAAACTCCCCAATACCAATTTACTGTACTTTCTATAAAATTAGTATAAAGTCATAGAAGACAATAAAGGAAGAATATTACAGATTAAGAACTTGACGAAGTTACTATTGACGATTGGAAGCCAATCTCAACAAAACATTCACCTTTCTTCAATCCACACAATTTTCTTTCTCCTTTTACAGTAGTTTTTCTCCAAAACCCAAAACCAGAAAAAACCCAAAGAAAGAAAGCGTCGTACATTAATTTTATCCCTTTCACCTAATTAAATCTGGAAAATCTTAATTTTTACCCAAAATAAGATTGTAAGTTTATGTATTTACGAAAGAGGGACAACCGAATAGTGTAATTGGTGGAGTTGGTATGGTTTTTGGATTTTAGACTCTGGTAAGGTATTTGTTGTTGATGTTTTCTTTTTCCGTCTCTTTGAGTTTTTGGGAAGAATCGGTTCGGATAGTCTTGAAAGCTCATATTCTGCTTGTTAAGCTCGACTTCCTTGGAAACTTTCCTCCTTTGATGAAGGGGATTTTGTGCAGAATTTGAGGTTTACTTTCCCAATTATAATTTATCATTGACTTGTTTCCCCTGCTTTTATAATCCTCTTATAGTTAAACAAGTGCACTTCAAAATTGTATCGTTGTCTTAGAAGATACGTACTTTTCTTTAATTATTGTGATGGGAGACTGAAGTTATAAAACGGTCAGCTTAGATGAAATTCAGAACAAATATTTGTTTTTCTACCAAATGGTTGTTTATTTCATTGATCACCTCCTGGAAATGATTTTTTGTTTTCGGAACTGGAAATGATTATTTTGGATGGTATGGATAAAAATGATGTTCTATTTTGTGATTGACAAGAGCAAGATTTACTTCCAATGTCTACACCATAACAAATATTTTTGTCGGTGAAAATGACGAGAATGGGCCGCGATTATGGAGCTATAATGGTCATGCAGGCAATTCAGCCGGTCCGATGTGAACTTTGCTACTAATCGGTTCCCAGATTTTATATATGAACCAAATGATAGAATCGAAGGAATATTGGACCCCGTTATGGCATCGATAAAGGACATTGGCGCCCGTGAAACAAATCAGTTGATAGGGCAGCAGAAACGCCTATCAGTTCGTGATCTTCTTGCTAGCAAGTTTGAGAACGGCCTGACAGTTGCTGCTAAATTGTCTGAGGTCTTTCCAAGTCAATATCTTCTCTGATTTCTTCTTCAGTTTTGCTTTATCTTTATCAAGTAATTTGTGGTGTCTCTGAATTTGGTTCAATTTCCAGGCGAAATTTAAGAATGCTGCTTCACTTGATACACATGTCCTTCTCAAAAAACTCTGAGATGTACTGGAATCTCTGAGAGGTCGTGTGGCAGGTAAAAACAAGGAGGATATTGAAGAAGCTATATCAATGGTTTGTTCCACTCATGTTATTTCTTGTATGAGTGTCGATTGGACAGAATATTATTTTACGAATTAGTGGAATGAATTGTATATTTTAAAATATATAAGTCTTGTATATTTTAAATATATAAGGCTTTAGACTTACCATGTGCTTAAGATGAGTAGGGCGAAACTATAATATTTAGAAATAACGGAAGCATTAGTAATAATGACAGAGATGCGATGCCTTGAATTATTGTAGGATGGAAGAAATGGCAACTTGATTTAGTACTTTGTGATAGTAACATCCCAGGAAATCAAACGGAATGCTTTTGTGCATCAGTTTGACCATTTTTTACATATTACTGCCCGGCTGTAAAAATGAGTGATATTGAGTCAAAATGCAAATGCTGAGATTGATGGTTGAGAAAGCTAGAGTGAATCATATGTTAAATTGCCAAGTAAGAAATTATGGAGAGGTTTAAATGTATTGAATGTGATGTGCAAGAAATTTTGGAAGATTTGGTTGAGTTCAAACGAGGTTGAATGATGAGTTAGGAAGAAGAAATAGTATATGATGGAAACAAAATTATCTAGTAGCGATTTGAAATAATACGAGTTTGCATGATTTTACTGTATCTACCATTCATGATTGGAGGAAATGAAGGCATCATATATATGTATCCTCAGTCCAATTATTTGGGAAATGGTGGATGGGGACAATGATTTCATGTGATACTTGTTCATTGCTTCCAGTTTGAAGCTTTAGCAGCTCAGTTGACTCGTAAAGAAGGCGAGCTACTTCAAGAAAAGGCAGACGTTAAAAGGCTAGCCAATATTCTTAAGCAGGTGTGTTCATGATCAGCGTATATTTTGCAGCATTTATTTGCAAAATATTCAATTGTTGCTATTGTAACCTAGATTTTTTGAATGTACTTGAGTTTAATTTTAGGCGGTTCTGATTCTTTCCCATCTTATAAAATGAGCAGCTACCATATTTGTCTTTCTGCTGTTGGAGTTTCATTTATTCTGTATGAAACATATCTATTGTATTAACAACCAACCATTAGAATTGTATTTTTATTTGGTATTCCCAGCTTCTTCTTCAGCCTCCGTCTGAAATTTATAATTCCTGTTCTCTCTGAGCCACTACCTTTTATTTGTGATTTCTCTGTTAGCTTGTGTAGGCAGCTGATTAGAGTAAGACATCTGATGCAACATGACAAAATTTTATGTCAAAATATAAATGTGTTAAACATTATAGTTTTGTGGTATTAACATCTATCCCCATGTGTACTTTCTTAATGATGCAATTTTTGTTTGATCAGATTTTTTTTTCTTGAGAGGATTATAATGTAGAGTCTGACTTTACTAACTACTGACATGATGTTATGCTATCAGATGCTTGAAGCAACAGGGTGTTTACACAAATATCATTACTCATAAAATTTTGTTCTCCTTGTTCACCAAGTCCTCATGCTACAGTTACCACTGGTAGGTTGCTGAAGATGCTAAGAAGGCATCTGAAATTGAGAGGACTTTTGCACGAGCTGAAATTGAAAATGCCAGAACAGCAGTGCAAAGAGTTGAGCAGGCTTTTGAAGAACAGGAACAACGAGCAAAAAAATGTGAAAAGAAGGTTAATTTGAGACTGCTGACTGTCTTCTTTTTCTTTGAAATGATTTTCTTAATTGATTGCTAATGTAGTGCAGGATCTAGAGCAACTAATGAATGAGGTTAGGGAGGCTAGAAGAATAAAAATGTTGCACCAACCCAGCAAAGTTAGTTTAAAAGACCTCGATCTATACATTATAAATATCATTGTCGTCATCATCATCATCATCATCATCCTCCATTTCCTATTGACCTGGAGGGGGACATGGATCTTATTCTCCAGCTTATTTGATCATGAGCCAAATATACATTAAAATTATGTATTTCATGTCACTTCTTATGGCCTCGATCCAAAATTCTCCCAGCCTTCATGTTCTCCTCTATGAACCAAAACAATAAGGTAATTTACTACGAGCTTCTTAGTTACATTCATGAGTTGTATTTGAACATGACCAAACCATCCAATGAAGTTTCTATACATTATGTTCAATCTTTGTAACCTTTATGATTTATCCTATTTGATGATTTTAATGCCTGATCACTCCTAGTCGTCCCATTCAACATCCTCATCTTAGCTACTTCCACTTTTCAATGAGGCTCTGTGGAGTGCATGATGCTAAACTGTGCCCAAGTGTGAGAGAGGAACTTCTTGGGAACTTTTATGTTGAATGCTGATTGGTTATGATGTCAATGATATCTTCAACTGTACTAGGCCATGGACATGGAGCATGAACTACAAGCACTTAGGAACCAAATCAAAGAAAAATCTATGTACTCTATGAAGCTTGAAAAGGACGTAAATTTTCTTCAAAGAAGATTTATTTCAGTCTTTTAAACATTTTTACTGAACGTTTTTTGATAATGCAGCATTCTTTGATTCATTTACATAAGAATTTGAGTTTCTTCTATTCTAGTTATTATTTTAA
Source organism: Piper betle (assembly GCA_033002965.1). Classification (NCBI taxonomy): domain Eukaryota; kingdom Viridiplantae; phylum Streptophyta; class Magnoliopsida; order Piperales; family Piperaceae; genus Piper; species Piper betle. The sequence goes on from JAURVB010004820.1 coordinate 4,415, forward strand.
TTCCCCTCCTCTTCCCACAGCCTTGCTTGAATGAACTCCTTTTATTCAAAATTTTGCCCAATGAGTATCCGCATTTATTCTACTTGAACTTCTTTGATTGATCAATTGTGGCATTTCCTCTCTTGCTCATCAGCTGGCAATGAGTCGAAGACTAGATGAGAACAAATGTTTTCTGTATGACTTAGAAGGCTATCAAGCATTAGCTTCATATTTACAAGTTGCTCCATGTGTAGATGTTGCTTTCAACATGTCAAACTGTATTATTCAATGGTTCCGTACGTCTTCAGACCGAAGAAAGAGGGAGCCAATATTAGGTATAGATTAAAGCAGTCAGATTTGCTATTATACTATATCTACATGAGTTATTTTTTCTGATCTTGTAAGCTTGCCTGTGATCTTTTGGCATTTTTTCATGCTGTTATAAATCTATATCAGCAATTGATATATTCATTACACAGGAGCAACCAAACCTGTTTATGCTCCAGAGCCTTTTGACGTGGGAAGATTTTTGGAAGCTGAAATTATTTTCGACGGTCAAACTTACATTGTGACAACTACTAGCCTGATAGAGCCCGGTATGATTCTAATTATTGTTATTTTCTTTCTCTTTTCTTTTTTTTAAAAAAAAGATGATATGAACATCAAAAGGAGAATGAAAAAATTAACAGTTGGTGGCCTCTCAGTTATCTGATATCTTATGGGCCACGAATTATCCTTGTCACACCATCTTCAATGATTGTTTGTGTTTCTTTAGTTTATTTTTCAATCAGAAAGGACAATGTCTACCGAGTATCATCTGAACAGAAAAAGAAAAAAAAGGAAAAAGTAAAAAATGAAAAAAGAGAGATTCAGTTGGAATCTGACATTGATGAAATTGACAGCTGCAGGATTGGGAAGCTATGTAGAGACACTTGTGAGGAAACCTGACAATTTATTTAATGTATGTATCATTTCTCTTTTTTAACAAGTATCCGCCTTCTCTTCAAGATATATTGCATTATTCGAAAAATCTGAGTAGTTATAATGAAGCTCAGCGTGATTATGCTGCAAGTAGAAAGCACATATTTTATCCTCTAAATTTTATTTCTAAATGCTTGTAGTTGTCAAACCTCCATTCCCATGTACTGTGTCGTGCTATACTAGATCACTTACAATCCAAATGTTGTAAATGTACTGAGTAGGGGTATCCTCTCCCTTCCCATTCTTTTTATTTCTTTGAAGCTAAACAAAGATATGGAGTGGAGTCGTCATTCATATGGCACTAGTAGGGTTACCGATTCCTGAGAGCATCTCGTGTTATATGAAAATTTTGTTATCTACTAATGTTGTTATCTTTCATCAGGTAGTTCTCATTCAAGTGAATGGAAGGGAAAATTCTTCTCATGTTTCTCACGTGCTTCATGTTGGGAACATGAGGATAAAACTTTGCAAGGGAAGGGTCACAAAGGCGAAAGAGCACTACTCATCGTCAATGCGGGTAATCTTTCTCAATGATAATCTGTATTTCTAGAATTGATATTTCTCTTGAAAAATAGGCTTCCATTGCAAAGATACATAAAAGACGGCACCATGGCAAACTTCTCAACACTATAGGATAACACTGTTGTCATGAGCACACAAGATGGCTAATCATATTACATTAATATTTGAACTGACATACGACATTTTACATGTGTCCAATTTGTATTGTTTGGATTAGTATTTGAAATGACTTAATGAGCCTTAGATGGCCTGGTGGTGCTCTTCTTTATGAAGTTTTATGCATTCAAACAGATCTGGTTATGTTATAGGCTTGAACTTATGTCATTTTTATAACAGGGTTATTACGAATTCTAATAATTCGTTAATTGAATTGAACTATTAAAGAATTTTTTTCTTTCGTGTGTAGCTTTGTGGAGTTAGAGGTGGAGGAAATGCAGCTGCTCAGGCTTTATTTTGGCAACTCAAGAAGGGGCTTACCTTTACAGTTGCCTTTGAATCTGAGAGAGAAAGAAATGTAGCGATAATGCTTGCTAGGAGATTCGCATTTGACTACAATGTAAGGTTATATCTGGTTGGAACTATTTTTTCTCACTGTTTAGAACGTACTTACGCATTTTCCTATCTTTTCCTCGATACAAATGAAAGAGGATTTTACTCAAAAGAAATCGAGATAATAGTCAGTTGAGATTCTTCTGAATTTTTTTTTGCCCGCAGATTGTACTTGGTGGGCCAGATGACAAAGTTGTGAATTAGAGACTGTAAGGCATTTAAACTTTTAGTCATGCGTGTTTCAACTAATTATGTGCTAAGGTGGTGTGAGTTAGACAGTCATCAGGAATTTTCTTGATTTGTGAGATTGAAAACAGTTAGGTCCCATTTTTATTTTTTTCAGAGGGACTGGAGATTTCGGGTTGATTTTGCACATCAAGGCTGTTTTTTCTTGCCTTTGAGTGTTTTAATGTGATAGAGATTTGTCTTTGTAATTGTAAATGTGGTGGGCATATGGTGGAGTTGCAATTGTCCTCGTACTAGTGATTTGCCTTTGTAATTGTATATAGCTTTGTGGTGAGCTCCAGACAACATTTTTACCATACAGTTGTTCTTGGAAAGACGATATAAACCAGTAGCACACATAACGTAAAAATTCATTTTTGGGTCCAGTTTCAGAATCTCTAGTTTAAAAACCAATAAAAATCACGCTACATTTAAAGTCTGTTTGTTTGGCTATCTTGAAATCATACGAAAGAAAGGTAGACTTTGGAGATCTTGTGTTTGGTTGTTAAAAAAATTAGTCAAAGAAAATATTATTTCCAGTTAAAACAAATTTATTTTAAAATTCTATAAAGAAATATTTTTTTGTAAAAAAAAATTGTGAAAATATTTGAAATACACAAGTGGAAAGAAAATATTTCATTTTTATTTTATTTTCTTGCTGTCTAAACATGGGAGAACATTTATATATATATATATATATATATATATATATATATTATATTTGAAAATAAAAAACTTGTTGCTTAGAAGTTTGCCAAAATACAAAAGCACCCAGGGTTAACTAGTAAGTGAGCAGCAACGTCAAGAGATCTGGAGATCCATCTCAAGTTTGCAGACATTACAAATATAGGTCATTATAAAGTGCAGCTAAAGAAAAGTTTTTCCAGCCGATACAGTCATCATGCATATTAAAGTACGTGGGTTAAGACAATCTGATGGGAAAATGATATTTGACAGTCTTGCATTCTTTTGTTCAAATTCCTCTGCTCCTCGGTAACCCTAACGAATATCGGAAAATAACAGATCACCCTGTGGATTATGAAGAAGAAAACTCCATCCTGCCATTCCAGTATTGATGGAAAAACTTCCATCAAAATAGATAAAGTAATCAAAATATTGAGGGTCTGCAGGCATGGAATGGATTGTGGTGAGCTGCTGCGAATAATGAGCATGCTCAAGTTTCAAAAGCTTAGAGTAATTAGACGCTTTACGTTGAACAGATTGAAGAAGGCTATTGATATCTATGTGCATGATTTCTTGTCAAAGGATTTGATTCCCAGCTCATTATAGCTCTTCCAAGTTTATGAGAAGCATCAGAACTAACTCCTGCCCTGAAGGAAAACGCTCTGACATTGTAATGCAAAAATAAATAAAGCAGCTCCTGTGGTAATAAATAAAGGCCCAATTGGCAAAATTAAGAGCTTTAATTGCAGGGCAGAAAAGAGAAGGTGATAAACATCCCTTACAATCTCCTGAGCACAGAAGACTAGAGGATTCATTGATAATTGTCTTGCTCATCAAATTTGCCTTAGTGGGCAGCAAGCTCCTAGCCCGTTTCTAACCAAATAAAAGAAGTCGAGGTTTAAGTTTAAGCTTCCACGGCTTGGAGCAGTTAATGAGAAGACTATCTCGATGATTTACATCAGAAGAAATATCCTTATAAGCCCTTCTAACAAAAATTTTCCATTTCGGGCCTTACAATAGAGTGCCTGACCTGCTAGGAGGTACATTTCGCATCATCTGGATGAAACATAGAATAATCCATCGTCCATTCCGTTGACTTAGCGGGGATACAAGGCCTTTGTGGCGTGCAACCTATCTTAGGTTAAGTCTAAGAATCATCTCAGGGGAACCTAGAACCCAAGGATCTAGGCCGAGTCGAATTAAGTCACTTGCACCAATAGACCAGCATATTTTTGTTTTTAAGAAATTCTAATCATGCTCGAGTTCCTTCTCAAACTGGACTTTCACTTGCCACTTTGTTAGTAGTCTACTAGCCTTGTGACTTTTCATATTTTGGCTACAAGTCCCTCCGGATTATCTGAAATATGCCAAGCCAAACTGGACCGGCCGGAGAAAGAGCAGAGCCCGCAACTGTATATCAAACTGTCTTTCAGAAATAAAATGATTTGAAACAAAAAGTATACTTCCCTGAAAGGTTTGATAGATGATTTGCGGTACCTTTATTACTAGCAATTGCCTTTAAATTTCTCGTTGTAGTAGAACCCAAACACCTGTTAGAGTGTTTTTTATCTTCATTCCTTGCTCTTTCAAGATGGAATACTGCGAAAGGGTGCTGACCCACGTCAATAGTTTCAAGTTCCACGATTTGGATCAACATGCCTGTTACTACTCATCAACACCGTGGCTGTCTAGTTGTGGTATCATCAGATTGAAGGCGAGCGCTCTTTCATCCGAGGCCTCAACTTCCAGTTTTCGTAACGGCTCTGGCAGGTGAAGAGAACGGGAGGACGGCTCATATAACGTGGAATGTGCCATGTCATCACGTCGTTCTGATCCCGTGCATAGCTGATAGCACCACTCTTAAGCGATGATGGATTTCTTGGTAGGTGATGAATATCTACTTGCACTTGGAATTTGTATCTCTACAAATTAAATATGAAAGATAATCTACTCAAAGCATTGATAAAGACAACACATAACAAGTGGGCCTCTGTTGTTAAAAATAAATGTGCGGTAAGATAACTAGTCTATGCCTTAAAAATTATGCTTGCGAGTTGTGTGTCGAAGACCCTCATATTTACAACTTGCTCAGGGTGAAGCAATGATTTCCTTTGAGAAAAAACGAATGACTTCCTTAAATCCTGATTAGGATATATAAATATCTATAATCTACAGGGCAAGTCTTTAGCTTGGGAGAGTAAAATTTCAGAAACATTGCTGCATATACAAAATTATCCTAAGGCTTCATTATGACGGTAAATCTAAATGGCCAGCCACCAGTCAATTGGGTGCATGTCCATTTCATACAACATTGTAGAAAAGGGAACATGCAAGCAGGCTATAGTTGAATATTGCAATGCTGAATAAACAGATTCCATACCTGGCTAAATCTCTGGGCAGATTGGAACCTCTTATGAAAAAAATGAATTGTATGCGAGAAAACCTAGCCCGCTTCTTTGGGGGTTAAGTTCTTGCAAACTGTTTATTTTGCTTAAATTAGAGGTCTGCCATCAATTTGTAGCAGTTGCAGTTCATGTTGTGGTCATTCTCTACTTGGCCTATGCCGATGGTTTCTTCCCTTGTTTGTTCTGCTTCGCTACTCTACTTGCTGAAAGGTGCAGCCTTGCCATCAAAGGTCGAGGTGCTCTTGTCCTGCGGTC
>JAURVB010004822.1:0-15552 GCA_033002965.1 Piper betle
TGCAGAATCCGGCTCGGAGTGGCGACGGCCGAGGCGGCTTCGTGGGCCGATTCCGGTGTCGTGGCGGCGAGACGGCGGCCGGGGTGGGTCGTGGCGGCACGGCGACAGCACGGCGGGGCGGGGCGGCGTTGATCGGCGGCCGTACAACATTGGCAGCGGCGGCACCACAAGGGGCGGTGGCGGTGGATAGGGTTTTGGAAAAAGAACGCTCGGGAGGAGGAAAAAACACCCTCAATGGCAATTTCGTAATTAAGTATTGACTCGACTCCTGCTCGAGTCAAAATAATAACTAGTTCGTAATAAATTCTACAAAAAATCTAGAAAAATATGGAAAAATTCCATAAAATAAAACAAACACAACAACATCCAAATGACATGCTCTATAACTGATAACCCACCCGAACTCACCTATATCACGTCCTAATTTGTCATTCGGCCCTAAAATATTCTACGATCAAATAAAAATAACAATCAATACTGCATACCTCCATATACTTGATAACCCATTTTTTCATCATCTTTCAGGCGTTATCATCATACACTTGAGCATACATGACCCTCATTGCTCATAACTCACAGCTGGCCTCAACCCAGCTCGCGGTCCATGAAGCTGACTCGACTCGAACCGACTGGTTCACTCCCGTAAAACTCTGACTCGAGTCACGGGTTTTACACTTTCTCTCCAGTTTCATCGAAAGATTGATTCAAAATAATTATGGCATTAGTGGCACATTTTGATCTTGAGTTACATCAAATGGATGTAAAGACTACGTTTCTAAATGGAGACATTGATGAAATAATTTATATGATGCAACCAGAAAACTTTGTATCAGGAGATTCAAAGAATATAGTTTGCAAATTAAAGAAATCTATCTATGGACTTAAACAAGCTTCTCGTCAATGGTATCACAAATTTCATCAAGTGATTCTCTCGTTTGGTTTTGAGATAAATGTTATTGATGATTGTATATACCATAAGTTTAGTGGGAGTAAGTATATTTTTCTAATTTTATATGTTGATGATATATTGCTTGCAGTAATGATATAGATTTTTTGTACGAAACCAAGAGATTTTTATCAAAAAAATTTGAAATGAAAGATCTTGGAAATGCGTCTTTTGTATTAGGAATTCAAATACATCGGGATCGCGATAGATATATATTCGGATTATCACAAACGACCTATATAGAAAAAGTGCTTAAAAGATTTGGCATGCAAAATTGTAAACCAGTAGATACCCCTATTTTTATAGGAGACAAATTCAGTCTCAATCAATGCCCTAAAAATCATATAGAAGGAAAGGAAATGCAAAAGATTCCCTATGCTTCAGCAGTGGGAAGTCTTATGTATGCTCAAGTATGTACACGTCCAGATATTGTGTATATTGTTGGAATGTTGGGCAGATATTTAAGTAATCCAGGATTGGGTCACTGGATAGCAGCCAAAAGAGTTATGAGATATCTTCAAAGAACAAAACATTACATGCTTACATATCGAAAGTTAGATCAACTTGAGATCATTGGGTATTCTGATTCTGACTTTGCTGGATGCCAAAATAGTCGTTGATCTACTTTTAGCTATGTCTATCTGCTTGCTAGAGGAGCTATTTCTTGGAGGAGTGCTAAGCAGACACTTATAGCTTCTTCCACTATGGCAGCTGAATTCATAGCTTGTTATGATAATATTGAAAGAGCATTTAAGATATTTTGTGACAATCAATCTGCAGTATTATATTCAAATAACATGAGCTCATATAAATCAAAACATTTAGAGATCAAGTTCCTTATTGTGAAAGAAAGAGTTCAGAGTGGTAAAGTCTCTGTAAAACCCGTGACTCGAGTCAGGGTTTTACGTTACCGAACCAGTCGGTTCGACCGTTGGTTCGAGTCGAGTCAGTTTCATGAACCGCGTGCTGAGTCGAGACCAGCCGTGAGTTATGAGCGATGAGAGTCAGGTGTACCTGAATATATGATGATAACGTCGAGAAGATGGTGAGATATGAGTTATCTGAATATATGAAAGTATGCAGTATTTTTTTCTTTTTATATGTTTGATCGTAGAAATAGTTTTAGGCCGAATAACGCGTTAGGACGCGTTGGATTATATTCGGGTGGGTTATTAGTTATAGAGCATGTCATTTGGATGTTGTTGTGTTTGTTTTATTTTATGGAATTTTTCCATATTTTTCTAGATTTTTTTAGAATTTATTACGAACTAGTTATTATTTTGACTCGAGTAGGAATCGAGTCAATACTTATTTACGAAACTGCCATTGAGGGTACTTTTTCTCCCTCCCGACCTTCCTCACCCCAAACCCTCGCCGCCGCCACTGCCGCGTGCTGCTGCCGCCGCCGCCGACACTGCAGCCGCCGATCAACGCCGCCCCGCCCCGCCGTGCCGTCGCCGTGCTGCCACGACCCACCCCGGCCACCGTCTCGCCGCCACGACGCCGGAATCGCCCCACGAAACCACCTCGGCCGCCGCCACTCCGAGCCGGATTCCGCCGCCGTCCGGGCCGCGCCGCCGCCGCTGTGGCCCCGACGACCACCCCCTCGCCGTCGCCGACGTTTCCCCCACCATCCCGACCGCCGTCGAGGCCGGCCGCAGCCCCGATCGGAGCACGCCGCCACCGCCGCCCATTTTCGACACCGCCGTCGACGGCCATCGCCGCCTCGGCTGCCTTGTTTGACACCACCATCGGACCAAGCTCGTCGAGCTGGTGCCGATAGACCCCTGATTGCCCTGTCCCGAATCATCGCCGGAAAACCGTCGGAATCCGCCGGAAAACCGCCGACACTCACCGGAAAACCGCCAGAACCGCCGAAAAATTGGATTCGTGGGAAATTCGCCGGATCATCCGCCGAACGCACCTGGTCCAATCTGATCGGACTTCGGACGCCGCTAGGTGCCGAATTCGAGTTTCGAGCCACGAAACGGAAACCCTAGCCGTCGCCGATTTTCGACGACGCGAGGTATAATTTATTTTAATTTAATTATTTGAAAGTATTGATTATTAGAATTGCATGCTAGGATTGGTGAATTGTGTGTTATAATAATATATATAAATGTAGATTTGATTAAGGATAAAATATGAAATTTGTTTGATTGAGTGGTGTTAAAAATGGAGACTAAGAAACTAATTAGGGTAACTAGGTAATGATCATGATCTAATGCAAACTAGCCTAAGTAGACTTACTAGAATTGATTGCTAGAATTGATATAGGTTGATGTGTGATGGTTGATGCGTGATTGTGTTGATTGTGTGCATGCTATAGGATGTGTGATTCATCATGCGGGCGTTAGTTTTTAGCCTGATTGTGTAGGTACGGTGTAGGAGCTCGCTGCCTAGGCGCGTGGACCCGTTTGGAGCTTCTACTAGGTCCGTTTAGGACTCGTTCTCTAATTTACGCTACTCTCTTGTGTATTTGATTTATTATGTGCAGGACGAGTTAAGTGGCGTTTTATCGGATCCCACTTAACTCGGGCCATTTAGCCAACAGTTCTTTTTCCGGATTAATAACCCTCGAGGATGAGATCCCTCGAGTTTGTTTTCGAACTTCAGATCCAGCTCACGTTGCCTTCGGGCCTATTGTATAAATCCCAACCCAGACCTATATATATGTATAGTTTTTGTGTTTTTGTGAGAGACTGAATGAGGGAAATCCGACTACCGTGCTACGCGAGCGGGCACGTGTGTGTCGACAGTGGGCTCTGGAATGGTGTGCGGGCCGTTTCATTCCCGAGGGATCCTGACAACTCCACCTTTGAGTTCCTCAAACCCGGAGAAGTGTGGAGGTTCACGGGTACTGCATTGCAGCGCATGTCTAGACTTGTGGTTTCAAAGGGTGCTGAAGGCGACTGCCTGAGAGTACTCGGCCTTCGTGCTCAAGGCCAGGAGTAATATGGAAGGTGCAGAGGGCGGAAAGGAATGAGATTTGACGCGAGAAGCAATAGAGAAATGGCCGAGGCATGAGAATGTGAAAGATAGGGGACGCTGTCGACCCGAGGGCGACGGCTCCCGTATGTGCCCTGATGAGAGTTCTTGAGGAAGTATATGGTTTTCATTCAACAGGAGAGTTTGCTCTCCTGTGCCAGATTGATATTAGTTATTTTCCGGGCCGGTAACACTCGTTACTGACGGTTTTTCTATATATATGTAGGTGAGAAATGCGAAGGATGAAAGCTGTCAGGACTGCGGAGGAGCAGCACGGAACCGCACACACATGTACCTGCCGCGTGTAATCTATAATGACGGTGTGTTATTGCTACGTGAATGATAATTTTGATGTGTTTGTTTAGATAAATTGCTTGATATGAAATGAATGGATAAATATGAATGAGTAGGGAGCCTTGGAGTTCAGACTCGGCTCAGGTAAAAACGAATGAGATAATGATTGAATGTCAATGGTAGATTGTTATGTGTTATCGTATTTTCATAAAATAGTATATATTTTCTTTTGGTTTCTCATTTGTTGTTTTGTCTTATTTTGCTTGTACATCATAGCATGCATGTAGGACTCCGTTAGAACCCAATCGTTCCCATTCATGCATTTCATATTTGCATCTCCATCTTGAGACGCCGAGAGTAGATCCTGGTCGGCTTAACCGAATCTAGTAGATTAGCGAACGGTTCGGTCGTCGGTGACATTTTCGGGTCGGTTCACGGGTGAGCCGAAACGGGGTGTTACAGTCTCTATAGATCATATTGGGATAAACTCCATGGTTGCGGATCCGCTTACTAAAAGTTTACCACCCAAGGTCTTTCATGAGCATGTTGCTTATACGAGTGTTGTATCATTTGATGATATGCTACTTTAGTGGGAGTCTGTATTTGGTTTAAGGTTCACTCTGTTTTTGTATTTTTGGTATTTTGTGTGATCTCATAAGGTTGGACTAGTTGAAAATAGGCATGTTAGATCAAATTACATGTAATTTTCATGCTATACATCCATACTTGATCTATGTCATTTAATTATGTTGATGTATGTAACCATAAATAGGTTTAGTTATGATAAATGTAACGAAAATCACCTTGATCCTATATTGACATTGATTAATGGATGAGATTGTTATTTTGGAATAATGACATGTTTTGGAGCTTATAAGGTTATACAATTATCTTCATGTATATATTAAGTCCAAGTGGGAGATTGTTGGATGTGGGATATAAATATATACGTGAATCAGAAATTGTGTCATATGCTATTATATAAGGTTGGCCTAAATTAAATTGATCTATTAAAGTAAAAGGTTATGGGCCATAAATTAAGGTGTGGAATTCAATGTGAAAAGTGTGGAAATTAATGTTAGATACATTTTCATATTTTTCTTTTCGTGTTGGGTAAAAATGAATTTATGAAACTACAACTATAAATAAAGAGTTATGTCTCTGAATCAATAAGCAATTTTTGTTCTAGTGTCCCATTGTCCAGAATTCAGGTTTTGAAAAATTCTTAGATTCAGAAAACCAAAACATAAGGTGGTCAAGACTCTAGTTTCTCTTATGACTTCAAGTACGCTTCCGCTATCTAGTTTATTTACTCAATGATTTGATAAGAAATCTAATAAAGTCCAACAGAAAGGCCCATGCGCACGAAAAGGGTCCGTGCACATTTCTTATTTTCTTGGCTTTTGAGGGTTACAACCAGTGATTAGGCGAGCTACGAAGAAGAGTGATCACTAAGGTTTGACATCATCGTTTCTCTTTGTTAAAAACTGTTTGTGAGTGAGTTGTGTCGACACTAACTAGTGGCGTATATTCACTCGTCTCTTCCTACCCAACTTGAAACTAATTTTGTCTCGTCTTCGGTGATCATATTGGCTTGGTTTTGATGGTATTCTTGCAGCTTTTGAGTACATGCTACTCCATAAAACATGTATCCAATGGCTAGGTCCAAGCTCTAATTGATTGGATCGGTGGAATGGATGAGTCGGAGCAATCTGATGTGGATAGAACGAATGGGTAATCTGGCCGACTTGTGAACAAGAACAACAATGTTTCGTCTCACCCAGTGGAACAACCGGTGCAGTTTCCTCGTGCGTTTTCTGCTTGGATCCTCGTCTTTTCCCTTCAAGCGCACCTAGGCTGCTAATTAATCAAATCATCTCGTGAGTATTTAATATTTGGCTTGATTCAATTTGACTCAAAATTCGATATTTAAATTCTCGAGCTTAAATTCGACTCAAACTCGAATCTTTTAAATCGAGTTTGAGGAAGACAGTATTTGACTCGATTTAACTCGGTTATAACTCGAATTTGATTCAAACTCGACTCGATAAAATAATATAATAATATAGTCTTTGTATTTTTATATATATATATATATATACTAATAAGCTTAATTATAATTAGTTATATTTATTTATATATAATATAATAACAAAGTAGTGAGATAGTTTAGATGAGAGGTATTTAAGTTGATAACCTACATTTTTTTTAAGTGAATTACTTTACACTTTATAATCGAGCCAATTTCGAGCTCGCGAATGAGTTGGGTTCGAACTCATCAAAATTAAACCGTTTAAGTGTATTCGAACAACATAAAAAATATTCGAATCGAGCTCGAACATATATATTCAAAATTCATTCTATCTTCAAATCGAGTTCGAACGAACTTCAAATTATTTGGGCCGAGTTTGAACACTGAGTTGCGTTCGGCTCGCCAGCTCGTTTAGTCTCTCCGGGTAATCTTAGACTCCTTCAACTTACAAAAACTCCTCTCCTTCGAAAATGGTACTCAGTGAATAAAGGTGATTGAAATTAATCTCTTCTCTCCCTCCTGATCGACTATTCATATCTAGTATTGGGATTAACATGCTCTATTCAGCTATTTCGTGCTGCCATTGTGGAGGTTGACTGTGGATCAATTCCACTGGGAGTCTTTGGGGGTTCTAAGGTACTACGTTTATCTTCTTTAAATTTACCATCGTGGACCACTGGAAACTTTGCAATTGCCAAGCCTGCACATCCTGTGATATTGTAGCAATTCTATGAACAGGTTTTTTGAGCGGAATCAGAATTTAGAAGTCTTTTGCCCGACCATACATTCATCCTCGTCAAGAAATACCTTAAAATGCATTGTTTCACCAACATTTTGTACTTTTAACTTTTAACCAGGGTTGGAACTTTATTCGATGAGTTGACAATGCAAACAACAAATCTAATCTAAGAAGGAGCCATTACATTTGTTGGTAACATGGCATTTGTGGGAGCTCTGACTCTCTCCTCCATTTGGTATCCAAAAAACTCAAAAAGATTCTCTACGTTGTATGGTATTCATCTCTCCTTTTTTGGTACAGGTGCCTGTGGATGTGGATGGGGTATGATCGGTTATTATTCGTATCAAATCTATTAATTATTTTAAATTTATGTACTAAATTTAATTATTTATTATTTAAATTTTTATTATCTAAATCTCTACCCAAATTCGTTCACCAAATCTAAATCCAATTATAAAAAATTAAATTAAAAATAATTATCTAAAAAAGAAGATTAAATAGGTTAATATAAAAAAAATAAAGTTGAAAATATATTAATTTTACATATAAAAATATATATTTTTATAATAAAATTTAAATTATATGAAATATATTTTTTATAAAAAAATTATATTATTAAACACGAATACGACATACGTGATAGCCGAAACTAAACCAAATTATTATAAAGTAAGTATCAGATGTATAAAACTAAACTTGATTATACGAATAAGAGAGAAGTCTATTCGGAGGTGGAGATGCTCTCTGCTGGTTAATTATTGGGACCCGGGCAGATCGGTTCCTTTCCGATAATTAGCTTTCCTACTTAGCTTGGAGCGAGATTAATGGTGCCATTACTCGGGTCCTCTCCATTTTGGTGATTGCAGAATCTATGGACGCTGCTACATGAATCTGAGTACTTGGGTCCTCATCATTTCTGTGATCACAAATCTGAATGGTAGCTAGGCTTGGGCCTTAGTTGGCTATGGAGGTTGAGGTTTGATCGGAAGAGAAGATTGGAGATTTGTGGAGGAAGAATGCCAACAGTGTGGTTTGCGTTGAAGAAGTCTCTGCACTGCAAGTCGGAGCCTTCGGACGTCCATGACCCCAAAGCCAAGAAGCAGTTGAGCGCCATCCTTACGAGAAAGTCCGGCAGGTCTGGCTGCTCAAGATCCATCGCCAACCTGAAGGATGTCATCAATGGCAGCAAGAGGCATTTAGACAGGCCTCCCAGCTGCAGTCCGAGGTCTATAGGGAGCAGCGAGTTCCTCAACCCCATTACTCATGAGGTGATTTTGAACAACTCCACCTGCGAGCTCAAAATCACAGGCTTTGGTGGATGCGGCGAGGCAGACGGTAGTGTGGCCGGCGTAGGCGGTGGCTCTGGTTTTGTGGGTACTCTTCGGCCGGGTACCCCTGGCCCTGGAGGACACCATCATACGTTCAGAAGTCCTACCATTACTGCTTCCACCTTTACCAAGTCTGCTGCTGCTGCTGGCCTTGTCTTGGAGAAAGAAGGTGGCTATGGTGGAGGGGGAAATGTCATCTCTGGGAGCAGTCCTTTCTCAAAGCCACTTTCGGTGGAATCCAATGGTTCGGCGAATAGCATTAGTTGCCACAAGTGTGGAGAGCAATTTGGGAAGTGGGAAGCTGCGGAGTCTCACCATCTTTCCAAACATGCAGGTATAGTGATACATCTCCTTTTCCTGCCGCTGCTTTTGTATTCCTTTTGCTTTGCTTTATTGGATACGAGATTGGTGGATCTTTACCTTTTCCCTTTGTCAAAAAGGTTGAATGTTTTGTCTAGTGGTATGCCTAAGAAGATATGGTGATAGCTTATAATAATCTTTAAGTTATGATCATTATTCACATTTTGCTTATATGAATCGAGTTTACATTTTGTGCATCTGAGAATTTATGTTTGGGTAATCCTCAATCTTTTCGTTCTAAACTTTGTTCACATTTTGCTTATATGAATCAAGTTTACATTTTGTTCATCTGAGAATTTATGTTTAAATAATAATCCTTCTGCTTCTTGTTATTCAACTCTGCTTTTCTTATTCTGAAGATGAGGGAAATTGGATTTAGTATTCACTCTGTTGAGGTTTATTGGCACTAGAAGGAGGTTTTATCTCCTCATTCGTGTTATTTGCTTGTTCAATCAAAATAATTGAGATTAGTGATGTTTTAGTATGTGTATGGACTTCAAATTGTATAGTACCGGATACATTTTGCCTAGCCGAAGTAATCTATAGTCCACTGTTAATAGACTCACATCACTAATTTGATGTTTGATTAGCTACCATCAAGTGTGTTCTTCTTTGCAGTGACCGAGCTTGTGGATGGCGACTCATCTAGGAAGATTGTGGAGATAATATGCAGAACTAGCTGGTTGAAGTCAGAGAACAACTGTGGGCGTATTGAGAGAGTCTTGAAAGTACACAACATGCAGAAAACTCTTGCCAAATTTGAAGAGCATAGGGAGATGGTTAAGATCAAAGCAAGTAAACTTCCCAAGAAGCATCCCCGTTGCCTTGCCGATGGCAATGAGCTGCTCAGATTCTATGGCACCACCCTGTCTTGTTCTCTGGGCATGAACGGTTCCTCTAGCCTATGCATGTCGGAAAACTGCAATATCTGTAGGATCATTAGAAAAGGGTTCTCTGGAAAGGAGGAGTTGAACGGAGGAATTGGGGTGTTTACCACTTCTACTAGTGGTGGCGCATATGAATCCATTAAAATTTGTGGGGATGATCCCACTGTAAGAAAGGCTTTGTTGGTTTGCAGAGTGATTGCTGGAAGGGTGCACAGACCATTGGAAAACGTTCAGGAAATTGCAGGCCAATCAGGATTTGATTCATTGGCAGGGAAAGTTGGATTGTGTTCCAACATCGAGGAGCTATATCTTCTAAATCCCAGAGCTCTTCTCCCTTGCTTTGTGGTATTCTGTAAGCCTTGACAGAAAAAAAATGGAGTATAAAAGAAAATCTTGACCCCCATTTGGCGTTCTTACAAGCAACTGAATTTTTTGTTTTACGAATCCTTTTCCCATCAATCAACACATCTCATATCTATCACCATCTCTACATGTGAAACTTTGGATTGATAGAGTGGTACATCTGAAAAAATATAGATGGTAGGAAAAGCTGCATTTTTATGAGTTTGGCAAGGGCGAAGTAAGCTTGGAATTTAGATGAACAACTTCAACATTGTGGTCCAACATGCATGGGTATCTGAGACATGTGCTTATGTAGTAGTGATGAAGAGGACGATAGCTACCAGAAAATGGTGAAAATTGATTTGAACCCTTTAACAGAGAGGGCACAAAACAGCGAATAACGATTTCGATGTTTGATCATGCATCACTTTCACCATTTTGAAAAGCTGAATAATGGCTGCCTTTTGTCTGTCTGTTCAATTTAATCTGAGCAACCAACTTGTGAGTTGCCTCGGACTTCCAGCCAGCTGAATTTTGGGGTCAGCTTGATCTGAGCGAAAATTTTGATTTTGAGTAAGAGTTGTGCTAATTTCGAGTAGTGTGGGGACCATGTTTGTTGGTTTTCGAATATTAACAAATATTATAGTTTTTTATAATTTTATTAGGGTCAACCATTAAAATTAACTAGAATTTATATTTAAAATATTAAATTATTATAATATATATAATTATTCAACCAGAATATATGTATAAATTAAATTTATCCATAATATAAGTCATGATACAACATCTTAAATCACCAAATATATAAAATTAAATTTATCTATAATGTAAGTCGTGCATGATACAACATCTTAAATCACCAAATATTTTTAGTCCCACAGCTTGATATGCAACCCTTTATTGTTAAAAAAGAAACCAGAGAGCAAAAGAATTGTTGAAATTGTGACCTAACAAAAAAAGTCTTTTGTCACTGTCAGAAAAAAAATTCCTCCCCACATAATTTAACTTTTTTTGAACTGATAAAGCAGTTCAACCAGCAAAAGAGGAAGAAGATTCCATCTCCCTTAGAAAGTATATCCCATTTCTTTTCTAACCGAGAGCATATTTAATTACTCCTCATCAATATACCTATTTCTTTAGTATTAGCTCATATAGAAATATAGGTACAAATAAAATAATTTATTTAGATTCCATAAATATTGTAAAATTACAGCTTCGGGTTAGTATTTTACCCGCTTATTACCTTGCCCAGTTCTGGTCAGGCTTAAATCGACTTAGCTTTTAGACCATGCATATGAGACCTAGATTGTAAAATATATGACTCGAGTTAGAGTTTATATTATTGAACTAGTCAGTTTAACTATCGGTTCGAGTTGAATTGGTTTCATGACTCGCATGCTGAGCTGAGGTTAGCCGCATGTTATGAGTAATGGTTAAGTATACCCGAATATATGATGATAGCACCACAAAAATGATGAGAAATGAATTATTAGAATATACGATAATATGTAGGTCTTTTTTATGTATTGGATTATAGAATTTTTTTAGGCCGAATAGTGCATTAGGACGTGTTATATAGTAGTTTGGGTGGGTTATTAGTTATACATATCATTTTGATGTTATTAAGTGTATTATATTTTATACAATTTCTTTATATTATCTGGATTTTTTAAATTTATTACGAGTTAGTTATTATTTTTTAGTCGAGTCAGAGTAAGGTTAACTTGTATTTACGAAATTGCTTAGAGACCTTCACCCCAACCCTTTTTCTCCCCTAACCCGACTGCCGACCCCATCCTTGCCATCGACGGCCCTCTGGCTGTCACATAACTGCCGATTGATGCCGCCAAGCTCCGTCGAAGTGTCGTCGTGCATCCCAGCCTTCCCAGCTGGCACCAAGCCTCCATGATGCCTCGATGCCCCGCCTTAGCTCCGCGCATCCTGACACCGATTTGCCACTGGCTGTGCCGCTCCTCCATCCTCGTGCCACCGTCATCGCCCCTTCAACCACAGGAATCTTTCCCCATACTGAGGGCCATTGCTGAGGCAAGCAAAGGGCCGATTGGACAAGTCGATCGACCTCGGCTAACTTGCCATTGCCACTGCTACCCTCACCACCACTATAATTTGGTAGAGCTCACTAAGCCAGTGCCGACACATAGCCTTGATCTCATAGCCGAAAAAGTTGCCGGTAAACCACCGAAAAGTCACCAAAAACGGCAGAAAACGCCAGAAAATCAAATTCATTGAAATCGATGAATTTTAGCCAAATTCATCTAGCTGAAGCTGATTGAACTTTAGACGTCACTTGGTACCAAATTCGAGTCTCAACCGCACAACGAACTCTAATTGTCACCAATTACCGATGACGGGAAGCATAATTAATTCAAATGTAAGTACTTAAAAGTGATAATTATTAACACAACATACTAGGATTTGGTTGATTGGTGTGATAAATATTTTTATTGTAAATAAAAATGAATTGTGTAATTTGAATTGTATTAAAATAAATTCTAAAGAACTAATTAAGTAAATTGAACATGAATTGTTAATCAAATGCAACGTAGCCTAGAAAATTTGATAGGGATTGATATTTGTGGCTTGATGTGATGAGTACTTTGATGTGTGTTTGATATAGGATATGTGAATACATCGTAGCGGGCGTTAGTTTTTAATTTAAATGTCTAGGTATGGATTAGGTGTTTGTTATGTAAGCGCATTGACACGATTAGAGTTTCTACTATGTTCATTTAAGACTCATTTAGATTTGATAATTATATTGTTATTCATCATGATTAATTGCTATTAACTATTTATTTATTTATTTAATGAATTATTTATTTTTTTACTAACTTTGTATATTTTAATAATTACTCACATTTAGTTACAATATCATGTAGTATTATTTATTATTATTATTATTATTATTTCATGATTAATGTATTATTTATTTATTTATCATTTTTATAGAAAAGTGAATTTATTTACTTAATTATTAATTAAATGCTTATTTAAATCTTATTTTTTATTTATTTACCTATTTATTTTCATGCATGGCCAGTTGTCATTTATTATTGTTGTGATGCTACTCGTGCATCTATTATTTTAATTTATTGTTCTTTTATTTATTTGATTTTTTTATTTATTTGTTTGTTTATTTCACGCCATGTCTCAATTTGTGTACTGAGTGTTTATTTGTGGATTTATTTTGCATTACTCATTGTTTGTGATGTTATTATTGATGTGAGAATACACCACGACTATGTTTCATACAGAGTTGTCAATCTTATACTTAACAATGGGCTCCGATGTAGATTTTAGAGTTTGAGCACATTGTAGATATATCGTCACGCTTCGAGCTTGGACCTCAAGTCCGTTAGGACTTTTCTCAAATTTATCGCTTTATTCTATCCATGGTTGCATGAATCGAAATCAGAATCGGAATCGGTTTTTGAGGGAGTCGGAATCGGTTCAGTTGAATCAGTCTGAATAGATCCAAATTGGTCATATATAATATTTGACAACTCATAAAATAAATATATAAAAATTAAATATTGATGTCATTTTAATATTATTGTGTGTATTATATTTTATAATATTTTTAAAATTTTTTAATTATTTAGAATTAGTTATTATTTTTGACACGAGTCAAGTTTTAATTACGAGAATGCCACCGAGTGGCACCGCCTCCTTCCCGCCGCCGCCGCCGGAGCCGTGCCTCCCGGCCTGCGACCGCCGCGCCCCGCCCCCTTCCCCCAGACCCGCCCCGCCCCGCCCCGCCCTCGCCCGCCCCGCCCAGCCCTCGCCTGCCCCGCCCCGTCCTCGCCCGCCGTGCCCCGCCTCCCCCCTCCAGCCTCGCCCTGCGCCTGTCGCTCCCGCCCCCCTCCCCCAGATCCGCCCCGCCCCGCCCCGCCCTCGCCCGCACCGCCCCCTCTGTAACACCCCGTTTCGGCTCACCCGCGAACCGACCCGGGAATGTCACCGGCGACCGAACCGTTCGCTAATCTACTGGGTTCGGTTAAGCCGTCCAGGATCTACTCTCGGCGTTTTAAGATGGAGATGCAAACATGAAATGCATGGATGGGATGCGTGGGTTCTAACGGAGTCCTACATACATGCCATGACGTGCAAGCAAAGACAAGATAAAATAATAAATGAGAAACCAAAAGAAAATATATACTATTTTATGAAAATACGGTAAAACATGATAATCTATCGTAGCATTCATCATTATCTCCTTCGTTTCAATTGAACCGAGCCTGAACTCCAAACTCACTACTCATTCACATTTATCCATTCATTTCAAAACAAGCAATTTATCTAAACAAACACATCAAAATTATCATTCACGTAGCAATAACACACCGTCATTATACGTTACACGCGGCAGGTACATGTGTGCGCGGTTCCGTGCTGCTCCTCCGCAGTCCCGACAGCTTTCATCGCTCGCATTCCTCACCTACATATATATAGAAAAACCGTCAGTAACGAGTGTTACCGGCCCGGAAAATAACTAATATCAATCTGGCACAGGAGAGCAAACTCTCCTGTTGAATGAAAACCATATACTTCCTCAAGAACTCTCATCAGGGCACATACGGGAGCCGTCGCCCTCGGGTCGACAGCGTCCCCCTATCTTTCACATTCTCATGCCTCGGCCATTTCTCTATTGCTTCTCGCGTCAAATCTCATTCCTTTCCGCCCTCTGCACCTTCCATATTACTCCTGGCCTTGAGCACGAAGGCCGAGTACTCTCAGGCAGTCGCCTTCAGTACCCTTTGAAACCACAAGTCTAGACATGCGCTGCAATGCAGTACCCGTGAACCTCCACACTTCTCCGGGTTTGAGGAACTCAAAGGTGGAGTTGTCAGGATCCCTCGGGAATGAAACGGCCCGCACACCATTCCAGAGCCCACTGTCGACACACACGTGCCCGCTCGCGTAGCACGGTGGTCGGATTTCCCTCATTCAGTCTCTCACAAAAACACGAAAACTATACATATATATATAGGTCTGGGTTGGGATTTATACAATAGGCCCGAAGGCAACGTGAGCTGGATCTGAAGTTCGAAAACAAACTCGAGGGATCTCATCCTCGAGGGTTATTAATCCGGAAAATCGTTGGCTAAATGGCCCGAGTTAAGTGGGATTCGATAAAACGCCACGTAACTCGTCCTGCACATAATAAATCAAATACACAAGAGAGTAGCGTAAATCGGAGAACGAGTCCTAAACGGACCTGGTAGAAGCTCCAAACGGGTCCACGCGCCTAGGCGGCGAGCTCCTACACCGTACCTACACAATCAAACTAAATACTAACGCCCGCATGATGAATCACACATCCTATAGCATGCACGCACAATCAACACAATCACACATCAATCAACACACATTAACCTATATCAATTCTAGCAAGTCTACTTAGGCTAGTTTGCATTAGATCATGATCATTACCTAATAACCCTAATTAGTTTCATAACTTCTATTTTTAACACCACACAATTCCACAAATTTCATATTTTATTCTAAATCAAATCCACATTTATATAAGTAATTACAATGCACAATTCATCAATCATAGCATGCAAATTCTAATAATCAATACTTTCAATTAATTAAGTTAAAATAAATTA
>JAURVB010004824.1:0-19958 GCA_033002965.1 Piper betle
GAGAAAGAAATTACAAAAACTAAAACTACTACTTCCACTACACTCCGAAGCCAAGAGATGAGATATGATCAACAACAAATGACCACCCTTTATATAGAAGTGGAGATACAAGAATTCGAAGAGGGTGTTCACAAATCGACGTAATCTAATTAATTATAATGTCCCTTCAAGTTTCCAATTGTTCGACTCCATTGAACACCATACATTGTAGCCATTGGGTGGCGCCAAGTGTCATGACTAATCAAATCTAAAGCTTAATTTATTCATCTTTTTTGCATTAAAACATCAAAGTTAAGCATATATAATAAAATATTAATTAACTAAAATAATAAAGTAAAATATTACTTAATTAATAATGTTTATACCTGAGAAGTACAAAATCATATTAAAAAACCTGGGTAAATATTGTATATTTTAAACGCTTAACACCTACACATCAAAACTAGATACTAACACCCACAAACTAAATGATGAATCAAACTCGTCATGATCAAACACACTCACAATACAACATCAACCATAACAATCAACAATTATAAATGTGAAAGTAATTCCAACTTATCCTATTAACACAAATTTGATTATATTTCCTAAGTTACGTTGTACTCGATTATCATGTTCAAATTTACTTTACTTCATTAGATTACTTAACCTTCATTATCTTTTAATCACGTCATGCACATCTTTACTTCATTCATAGTTTGGCATTCATCATGACAACTACTCAATTCTAGTATGCTATGCTAACAATCATCATCAATTTTAAATAATCAAATCGGAGGTAATTATACCTCACGTCATCGGCAATCAGCGACGGCTAGTGTTTTATCGCGCATCTCAGAGCTCAAATTCGGCGCTTGTCGTCGTTCGAAGTTTGATCGGGTTAGAATGGATGAACTCCTCGAAAAATCCGGCGAATTCCAGTGAATCTGATTTTTCGGCGATTTTCTGGTAGGTTTTAGTAGTTTTCTGGTAGCTTCCGACAGTTTTTCGGCGATAGTCGCCGACGGTGTCTACTAGCCGAAAAGTGGTCATAGTGGGTACCATTGGAACCGGCTCGGAGAATCTGATGGGCGGCGATGGGTTCCGATCTGGTCAGGGAAGCTCACTGTAGGGTCGAAGGTGCTGAGGTGACCACTGGATCACGGCGGCGACGGTCGCCAGTGACGGAATCGATGATGTGAGCACAACCTGGGCCCGGCGCTTGGCGCAGCGATCACGGCAATGCCATGGTGGGGCTAGTCGGTGACGATCGGTGGCAGGCCGGCGTCGACAGCGGCGGTGATGACAAGCAGAGGGTGGCGTGGCTAGGGTTTGGATGGGGAAGAAGAAAGGAAGTGTTAGGGGGAAGCAAAATAACTGGATGGAAATATTGTAAATAATACTTAACTCGTGTCCAACTTGAGTTATGAATAAAAACTAAGTCATATTAATTCCTAAAAAAATTGGGAAAAATCCCATAAAATCAAACAAACACCAAAACATCATAATGATATGCTCTAGAACTATCAACCCACCCAAACTGCCCGTAACGCGGTAAACGGCCTAAAACTAGTTCTACAATCTACTATATAAAAATAAAAATAAAACTATTATACTTTCATATATTCTGATAACTCATTCTGTTCTACTATGTTTATGACGTTATCATCATATACTTGGGTACGCATGACCCTCATAGTTCATACACACGGCTGGTGTCGGCTCAGTATACGTGTTCTGAAACTAACTCGACTCAAAAATAATAGTCGAACCGACCGGTTCTGAATATAAAACCTTGACTCGAATCGTGAGTTTTACAATCGTTAAATGATCAGGCAGAACCCACGAAAGAGACTTTCATAATTGTCGCAAGCAAACATCAAACCCACCCAACTCTAACACCATTGTTAAACCCTTGAGGCCCCTAAAATGGGCTTTAAACAAACAAAGGAAACTTGCAATAGGTGTTACGGACCCCTCTTAATCAAAAAACTACCTGAAGGAATAAGGTTATCTTATAAGTCTATATACAAGTCACCAACATTATACGTGACCAATGTGAAATAAACCCAACACCATCGCCCAAGTGTCATATGCATATAATGAACGTCTTGTGCCAAATAATAATACTTTGGAACTCTTTGGTTTACCAATTGTGTAGTTCACATCCAAAACAACACCTTCTATTCTGGCTTTATTTCTTATTATCTAAAGTCTATCGAACATGGTTAAGACTTTGAATAAAAAATTTGACTGCTATTTGTTATGAAACTTAGCCCTATTAAACAAGATGAGAAGACCATAAATATATGATACATTGTATGCACTAATTCTGATCCCATGCAATGCAAGCCACATTAAGGAGGCAATTGGGCACCAAAAGAAAATACGCAAATCTGTTTGAAATGAACTTTTGCGCAAAATACAATTAGTTGAGTCAACTATATTATTATGAGAACGTAAAAAATCAATCGTCGGTATCGTGCACAATGCCATTCTATACCCAAAATCAACACCCACAGGGAATTTTCTCCTTCTACCATTGCCTCCAAATAAAATCAAGACCTATATGTTCATGAGATACAAACTTATTATTTTAAAACACTTTCATTGAAAATACCCTATTTTTACTCCCCTACATATTCAATCTATCTTTTAGAAAACAATAAAGGGATACCATTGATAAATGGCAATAGAATCCCAATATTTAAACAATTGAAAAAGAATCTTACTATTCCAACCAGAATTGTATGTTAATGCCACTAAATTAACCATATAGATGCTCTACTTGAGAGCTCATTCACCATGTAAGGAATACAATTACACAGAGAAGAGGATTGGAATGGCCTAGCCCTCTGAGGGCCTAAATCATCCATTCAAAATTAATTAACTAATGTAATAACCTCCAATTTAGTCCTATTAGTTTGTACTTTAGGTCAGGTCATTACAAATGATATCAGAACTGACCCAGACCATATTGCATAGTGTGGATTAACTAGGACGTAGACTAGGTTGTTGGCCACAGGTCAAGTAGGACGTGGGGGTAGGCTGCTAGTCACGGGCCAAGTGTGCAAATTTTGAGGACAAAATTTTTTAAGATAGATGGATTGTAACCCTCAACTTAGTCCTTTATTTAATGCCTACTAGGGTAAGATTCAATTTATTAGTAGAAATGAACTTTATATCTTTACCTTTGGTTACCCACTTTTAAAAATATGACTTAGACCTATTAGTTTGCACTTTGGGTTAACTCATTATAATTAAGTTGAAGTTCAATAAAAAATTTCTTCGACAAAATTCCTATACCAAGTGGCATATCTCACATCCTACTTGGCCAGTGGCCAATGGCCTAGCCTATGTCTTAGTCTAGCTCACCATCCAATATAATCACCCTCTAACTTAGTTTCACATCTAATATCTCTTGTGATAAGATTTGATATATTAATAGGAATGCACTTATTAATCTTCGATTTGGTTAATTAATTTTTAAAGGGATAACTTAGGCTCATCATGTTGTACTTGGGATAGGTCACTACAATCGGTATCAGAACCAATCTAGGACCATATTGAATGGTGGGTTAGACTAGGGCATGGATTGGGCTACTGGTCATAGGATAAGTAGGACATGGGCTAGACAGCTAGTCACATGCCAAGTGTAGGAATTCTGAGGATGAAATTTCTTAAGCTGGATGGATTGTAATAACCCCCAACTTAGCCCCGTATTCAATAAGATTCGATTTATTAGTAGAAATGAAGTATATGTCTTTAACTTTGGTTGACCACTTTAGAAAATATGATTTAGACCCATTAGTTTGCACTTTGGGTTAGATAGTTACAATTAAGTTGAAGATCAATAGAAAATTTCTTCAACAAAATTCCTACACCTAGCGGCCTATCGCACATCTTACTTGGCCAGTGGCCAGTGGCCTAACCTATGCCTTAGTTTAGCATTGGCAACTGGCCTAGCCTATGTCTTAGTCTAGCTTACCATCCAATATGTTCACCCTCCTTAGTTTCACATCTAATATCTCTTGTGATAAGATTTGATATATTAGTAGGAATATACTTATTGATCTTCAATTTGGTTAAATAATTTTTGAAAGGATAAGTTAGGTTCATCATGTGCTTAGGACAGGTCGTTATAATTGGTATCAGAACCAACCCAAGACCATATTGAATGGTGGGTTAGACTAGGGCATAGATTGGGCTACTGGCCACAGGACAAGTAGGACATGGACTAGACCATTAGCCACGAGCCAAGTGTAGAAATTTTGTGGACAAAATTTCCTAATGTGGGTGGATTGCAATGATCCTCAACTTAGTCCCCGATCCAATATATCTTAGGGTAAGATTCAGTGTATTGGTAAAAATATTCTTATTAATCTTTATCTTAGTTAACCAACTTTTAAAGAGATGATTTAAGCCCATCATATTGCATTTGGTGTAGGTCATTACAGTCACCCCTTAAAGAGCGGTCAACTAAGTTGAAGATTAATAATCACATCCTTAATAATATATCAGATCTTATAACATGAGCTATATATAAGACTAAGTTGGGCACATTTACAATGATCCAAGTTAAGCTTAATATTTATACCATTTTGTACAAGGGAAAAATCAAGGTAACTTGCACCTTATGTAACTTATATAAACTACGCATTTAATTTGAACCATTTTTAATGGGTCCTACAAAGTGAGATTTATATGTATGAGAAATAGAGTGCATGAGGAGGGTGATAAAATTCTATCTTTTTTAACATGAATATGACCTACTTACAAAATTTTAAAAATGCATTACTAAATAAATATTTTGAAATTAATTTTCATTACAATTTATTTGATAATTAAGAAAAAATGGTTATAAATATTAGATTGGTTTGAAAATTTAGAATTGTTGGCATTATTTACTTTTTATTTATCTATGTGAATTTTGAGTAGTAAGACCCACTAAGTTGCTCCAGATAAAATGTATAGTGCATATAACTCATATCAGTTGTAATTCATTTATATAAGGCTATTTGTGCAATCCATGGTAGCTGTTACAGCCTTAGTCCATGGATGCATCAGGTGCTAGATTTGGCAGTTGTTCCTAGGCACACCGGGTCCAAGACAGGTAGCAGGGAGTTATTTGAGTGGTGAAATAGCTAACCAACACTAACATGTGTTATAGTTGCAGGGTGACAAGCTATCGAGCATGTGGTTGAGTTCGAGACCGAGAAACCTCAAGATGGCACTAGTTAGGTGTTGGTGACCGAGCATCACGACGAAGCGTTGTGGGTGTGTCGGTGCATGCTTCACTAGAGCGAGGTTGAGGGCAACCGAGCGTCCCAAACAATGCCGATCATCCTACCGAGTGTGGACGAGCTGTGCCAAGGAATCTACCTAGCAAAGTACCGAGCAGTGCATACCGGGAGTACCGAGCAGTATGCCGAGCAACATATCGGGCAGTCCAGCAGTACTGAGCATGAGTAGCGGTACTGGGTGTCGGCATGGGTGTGCAGCGTGCGCGAGCATGAGCGAGCATGATCGGTAGTGGGTTCCAGTAGCGTGCAACATGTAGCGGTAGTGGTGCATGAGTCCTAGTGAGTGGGCGTAGGAGCGTGCCAAGCGAAATAGTAGCATGCTGGTATTGGGTGAGCGGCACAGGGGTCCAGCGGTAGTGTGTTCCGACACTTGGGCAAGAAGTGCGAGACGTGCTGATTGAGTGTTAGAGCATTGGATGGGGTAGAGCCAGGGGCGAGATTGGATGGCTAGTGGTGCAGCCAAAGGACTTGGTGAAAGTTTGGTGCTGATAAGATATCATATCTTGGGAGATCACGATATCTTATCACCATGCACGAGCAAGGGTTTTGCAACTAACTCCTGGAAGGGATAAACAAGTACGATTCCAGCCAACATTGTGGTTGTAAGCGCAATGATGCAATAGTATCTTGAGGCAATCTTTTGGAGAAAAGATTTGGGACGAGATATTGGTTTATCTGGAGTTTAGGATGAATACGTGAGGCTTTCCCATATATTGGAGAAGGCTGGACTTGAGAAAGAGGAAGAACACTAGAGTTTTGTTATAGTGCACAATTCGTGTCTTTCATGTGGAGTGGAGAGAAACCTCATTGTTAGGCCCTTTGGGGCCCCACCCTAGCTCCGAAACCACTGTTGGACCATTCAGGCCCCCAAAAGGGACTTTAAACAACCAAAAGGAACTCACAATAGGTGTCACAGACCTCTCTTAATCCAAAAGCTAGCTCAAGGAATAAGGCTTTCCCATTAGCTTATATACAAGTCACCAACAACCTCTACAACCGATGTGGGATAAACCCAACACTCATCAACAAGGGAACAACATGAAGTGTTGCAGGCCAATTTGTGGGAATTGGATCTTCACAAAGGATGATTGCATTGGGTGGTCGAAGTTCGCCTAAGGATCGAGGTATGGCTTTAGTTCTTCTACAACCCATTTGCATTTACTGGCTGAGTGTTTTGCATGTAAACAAGCTGGTCGTGGGCAACAACTTGGGGTTGTGAACGTAAGGACATATTGTGAGTTGGGGCTCTTTGGTCTCGCTGCTCTTCGTGGGCGAAGAGTTAAACATCGTGGGGTTGCATGTCCACGGTGTCAAGCTATCAGGGTAGGTTGATTGCTTGTTTCCTTGTTCTTATTTAATTGATTCAAGGTTGGGACAGGGGTCCCATAATTGGTGGTGTTGGCGTTTGAAGTTGGTACTAGTAACCAGTTCTGTGATTCCGAGACTTTGTTGAAATACCGAGTAGGGGAGAATAGTATTTAGGTCGTTATTTGGGTGATCGATCATTGGGTCGTTGCATGCTACTACTTGGCGAGTCCATAATTACTGTGTGTTGATTAGTCGTAATTTACTTACCGATAGCCGATCAGCGATATCGTGGTGCTGGGCAGTTGAATGCCGGTATTGTGATTGGTGTTTGCTGTTGTTCGCAGGATTGAGCAGGAGCCTCATGCCGCTAAATTGAGCGGTAATTGCGTGTCGCTATTTATAGCGGCAGCACTGGGCTTTAGGGGTTGCTTCGTGCCGGCGTTTGGATCGATATTTTATTGTGTGCTGATTGGAAGGCTGGTGTTTCAGTGATTGGAACACGCCGTGTGGTGTGCATTTGGGGCAAAAAATTTTGCTCCTCCTTTGACGCCTGTGACAGTAGCTATGTTTTAGATTGCATCCCTTTGGATACTTTTTTAAGCTTCTCACACCATCAGTCCAGTCTGCGCGGACAAAACAGTATTAGACCACAACTTCTTGCCTCACCCATACTTAGTAGAAAAAATCTTTTAAATGAGGCTAGACAAGACAAGAAACAAATGTTGAAGCTAATTTAGTAAAAAATGTTTCATTAACCTGCTGGAGTGGACTAATCTTTAACCTACCCTATTCAATAGGGGCACATATATCAGATATTCCTAGTGCACAAACTAGTGTTCTGATCCACCTTATGCCCCACCAAAATTTCCATTCCGATGAATCTACCTCGTTCAAAAACAATTGTAGGTATAGAATAACTCAATGAATGATTTAGAATGACATCGATACAACACTGAGGAAACAAGTATAACTAGTAATTGATAATAAAGTAGATTCCACCCCGTAATTTTATGTCAAAAATTATCCACCAAGCAATTGAAGAACTAGAGGGGCCCCAAGGAAAATGTAAACAAGGGATGATTTCATATGTAGTATTTTGCTCAAGATTCATCTGCATTTATGATGCAACAAGGGGAAAATCAAACACATCGACTTACCATAATTAATAGATAGATTGACATGCAGCGCCTGAATGCCCATCACTAACTTTTTTGTGGGACATATTTTAAAAATATTTGCCTTACAAAACAACAACGACATCAACATCATCAAAATACGGATAAGCCATTGAAGGGGCAACTAGTATAATTTTCACAACATCAATATAACCCATTTGCTCAACTTTCTTATTCTTCGGGCAATTTTTCAAGTCCCAAATAAACAAATATGGGAAAGGGTATCACATTTACGAAGATCATTAATTACACGTCTGTTGAAAAATATGTAGATCTATGTCCAGTAATCACCACTAAATAAGAGATTGTAAAAACGTAATTGTGGATCACATATAGGTCTACTAATTTAGCGAGCTAGCTCATGATCATTTGGTATTTGGCTTGGCTAGACTCGATTCGAAACTTGACATTTAAATTCTCGAGCACGAACTCGACATTTAAATACTCGACCTCAAACTCGAATCTTACGAGTCAAGTTTGAGCAAGACACTGTTCAACTCGACTCGATTCTGTTATAATTCAAACTCAACTCGAATCGACTTGAAATTGACTCATAGCTCGACTTGATAAAATAATATAATAATATACATAATATCATTTGTCTAATTAAAATACATTTATAATCATAAATAAATATTATTATTAACCACATACTAAATAATGGTGGTGGTGGGGGTGTTTTGTTTTCTTTATCAAATTTAGGTTGTCCTTGTAATTAAACAATCTAGATTAAAGTTTGAGACATAAACATTATTTGCCCTTTGCTAAGATAGTTTATATATATATACACACGCACACACTAATAAGTTTAATTGTAACTAGTTACATTTATTTATATACAACATAATAACAAAGTAGTGAGATCACTTAGATATTAGGTCTTCAATCATGGGTTCAATTCATATTGATTGCATTTTTTAAGTGACATACTTTTGAATTTATAATTAAGTCAGTTTCGAGCTCACGAACGAGCTGATTCCGAGCTCGTCAAAATTAAATAATTTAAGTGTATTTGAATTCAAGTCGAACTTGAACACCATAAAAAATAATCAAGTCGATTTCGATCATATATATTGAAAACTCGTTTAAGCTCGAGCCGAGTTTGAATGAATTTCGAGCTATTCAAATCGAGTCGAGCATAAGTTAAGATCGGTTCGCTTGCTAGTTTAGCAGCCCTCATCACACAATGCTTGCTAAAGGCCCAAAGCACGTTGAAGACCATAAAGATAATTCCACTTCTTTCTCTCGTAGCCCAAAGACGTGTCAACTTTAATTGCACACAACTTTGGCCCCTTTCATACATAAGCATCTTGAGGCACTCATGTATAATTGATATATTGTCACTAATGTAATATTATGGAATAAAAGAATTTTTATTTTCGAAAATACTGTATAATGGCTCAACTCAATTAGTGCAAATTTATGGATTTAGTTATTTATTTAATGGTGGTTGACTAAGTTGAAGATAAAAAATAGATCCTTACTAATATATTAGTTCTCATATCAAAATACGTATTAAATGTTAAGCTAACTTTGAAGAATCTTACATTCTACCCACCTTGAGAAAATTTCATCCCCAAAATTATTTTTTATAACTCTTGAACCTAATTTATATATGTCTTAAACAGACCATGATCATCCAACACGGTTTCGGGCAGGCCAACCCAATTAATGGTTGCTAATGGATTTAGTGATTTTCTTAAAAATAATTAACCAACTTTAAGATCATAAATACATCTCTATAAATATATTAAATCTTACTCGACAAGTATTGAATGTGAACTACCTTTAGGGGATCTTACATACACTTATCAAAAACAGATTTATGTCTATTATTTTGTCTCAAATAGTACACAGACTAATAGGCCAAAATCACAGATTTTGGGATAGGCAGAGAGGATTGTATAATTAAGTTGAGTGAGCAAATGATGTGTACGGCAAAATCTACAGTAATTCATGAAAAAAACTACTTGCTCAAACTTAAGCAATGAGCATTTAGCCATTAAAAAATTGTTATTCTCTTGTGTAATATGAGGAAAAGAATGTGAGAAATTAGGAAGGAAAGTAATGACGGACAATATTTATTTAATTTTTAATTATATTAGAATTCATAATTGATTATGTTTTATTTTCTTTGTTTAAGAATTATTAATTAGGGGTATTTTGGTTATTATTTTCTTCTTCTTCTTCCTCCTCCTTGTTCATGCTTAAATTAAAGAATTATTAGCTTTGTCGTTGGAGTATTTATCCTAGTTATTGGATTTCTTGATACAAGGCTCCATCAATTGGTATTCAGAGCCTCACGCTCTCCCGTGTTTTGCATCACCACCACCACCATCCAATCTATTTGCTTTTCAGCATCATAAATTGTGAATTATTTTCCCCAACACCACCAAATTGATAATTTCAAGAAAGCTGTTTTGGGGGGGGGAGGGCACATAATCTAGATTTGTTTGATGCCTGCTTTGTTCTTCGAGCCTAGGCAACATCAAGAATTGGTCTGAAAAAGCATGTTCCCTTTGCTGCTGCACTTCTATCAGATTTTATTATACTTGGTGTTTAATACCTTGAACAAAGTCTAGTGCTGACAAAATTATTGCCTCCAAAGCCATCTTCTATTCAAGTTGACATCAACTTCGCTTTTCCTTCTGCAATTGTTTCTGTTGTTCAACACTTTGATTTGGATTTTTTTGGTTCAGCAACATCGATTTGCTTGGGCGACTTCCTCTACCTGTTACCGCTTTATTTCGACCAATATATGTGCCATCATAGTTCCCTTGTTTACCGGTTTCAGCAACGAAATATATCAGATCTGTTCTACCACCCATTCCTTTATCATGAGCTACTTCAAGGCGACAACTCAGAGCCATGCTTGTGTTGCTGCTGCATTACCTTGCAATTTCCTGATTGGCGACATCACACCTTGGTTGTATTTCTCCTATCAGAACAAAATTGCTGATTTGCTGGTGTTGTTTTCCGTATTTATTTGGTGGTGTTCTGTGGAAAACTGGCAAGTAATTGGAAGGGTAAAGTACTAGCTGCAAGGTATCCTTGTTTGTATTCTTATTTGTATTGATTCATGGTTCCACATCTACAATTGGGTGATACTTCAAATATCCACAAACAATAGAGGATCAACATAATTTTATTTTGCAATCATTGAGGGGAGGCTAATAACGACGAGAGATTTATGAGACCCGGATGAAAGCTTATCATCATTATGTGTAATACCTCAAATCCGGTTCACGTTTGAGAACCGAACTGGATTGTCACCGGTCCGATTAGGTCAGCTAACCTGAACCCAACCCATGAGTATCGCCATTTCGATATATAAGATGTCAATCGCCATGTAAAGATGAATGCACAGAAATAAACCTAAAATACTATTACATGGATGACATAACAACCAATTTGGATACCAAAATAACTACGATTTAAAATCAATAAAAATTTGTAAAATAAGATGGACTGAGTTTCCCTCAAAAATGCAATTAAGGTCCACCTTGTAAAATCAGTTTACACATCAACAACAATTGCAATAAAATTATTAAATATTTCATGAAAAATAAAATAAGCATGTATACGTACTATATTCTATCACATCAAAACATTCACAACATTTGGGTCTTGACCCACTTATTCATTTGATTCACATTTCAATTTTATCATTTGACTTGCACACTAATATCTGTTTCAAATTATAATATCATTATTCATTTTTATTTACCATAATCTTCATCATAAGTATTTCATTGTTCATAATAACATAACACAATTAAAACAGTCAATACAAATATTCGGTTGACGCATATGCATGCATGCAAGAGACATCACTGCTCCTTCATCCTGACTGGCTCATCCCACTCATGATCATACATATATTACATCCTACTCATGATCATACATATATTATAAAAACAAGTCAGTAACGGATGTTAGTGGTTCAAAAATATAACTAATATCAAACTGGCTATGAGAGCAAACTCTCATATGAAAGAAAACATTCATATACTTCTTGTGAACTCTCTGAAAGACACCTACTGAGGAGACACTAGGCTACAGACTTGGTAGCATCCTGAACTGACTGTTTTACTGCTGCTGGTTTTCTTATTTTATTTTTGGTCCCTTGAGACTACTAGTATATCCTAAGCCCTCTCCTTACCTCCATAATTCTCTTGGCCTTGAATACAAAGGCTGAGTACTCTTAAACAATCACCTTTAGTACCCTTTGAACCACAAGCCTAGACATGTGTTGCACAGTAGTACCCGTAAACCTCTACACTTCTCCGGGTTTGAGGAACTTAAAGGACTTCTCCGGGTTTGAGGAACTTAAAGGACTTCTCCGGGTTTGAGGAACTTAAAGGACTCTCTCTTGGTTTGAGGAACTCAAAGTGACTCTCTCCGGGTTTGAGGAACCTCGAAGGTGGACTTCTCCAGGTCCCTCGGGAATGGAGTGGACTCTCACCAGTTCTAGAGCCCTGCTTTGAAAAGCACGTGCCTCTTGCGTAGCAAGGTTGTCAAATTTTCCATCTCTCATCTCACTGAAAACTGGCTAAAATTATATATAGGCCTGAGGAAGGATTTATATAATAAGCCCAAAGGTAACTTGTGGTGGATCTTGCTTTTGAAAATAGACTCGAAGGATCTCATCCTCGAGGGTTATTAATCTGAAAGATGAATCCATTAAATGGCCCGCATGGAGTGGGATACAATAAATCTGCCACTCAACATGTCCACTTACCTGTAAAAACAACACATGATAGAGTATAGAAATAAAACCAGTAGTGAGTCCTAACAGACCTAGGAGAAGCTCCAATCATGTCCTTGCGCCTAGGCAGTGAGCTTCTACTTCGTACCTACACATCAAATTTAGAAACTAACGCCCATTAACTAAATGATGCATCAATGTCATCATAAATATCACACATACAATGCAATCATCATCTAACAATAGCCAAACAAGCATCAATATAAAAATATCTCATCCTATTTATCCCAATTTTATTACATTTTTCTAAGTTATATTGTACTCATTAACATGCTCAAATTTAATTTACTTCATTAGATTATTAACTATCTATCAAATCATGCAAATCATCACTTCATTTACAATCAGACATTTATCACAACAGTTAATCAGCTAATAATTATAAATTTTAAATAATTAAATTAGATAAAAGTCTATACCTAATCGTCAGTCACACAATGACTGCGACAAGGTTTTGACCGGCTCAAGTGAGGATTGTGGGGAAAAGGGAAGGAGGATTGTGGGGAAAAGGGAAGGAAGATTGTGGGGAAGAGGGAAGGAAGAAAAAGAAGGAGGAAGAAGTTGGGTGAGAAGGATGATGGTGGTTGAAAAATAGAAGTGTGGAATATATAAATATTAAGGTGAGAAAAACGAATGGTCAGGTGAGAATAATGACTGGTCAACTGAGAAAAATGAACGGTAAGGTGGGAAAAATGAATGGTCAGGTGAGAAAAACGAATGGTCAAGTGAGAAAAATGAATGATTGTCTCATAATTAAAACTTGACTCAATTCCGACTTGAGTCAAAATAATACTAATTCGTAATAAAAAAATCTCATAAAATATAATACACATCAAAACATGCTCAATAACTAATAGCCTACATAAACTACCCGTAACGAGTCATAATACGTTATTTGGCCTAAAAATAATTCTATAATTTAATTAAAATAAATAAATTAAAAATCTTGCATATTCTTATATATTTTGATAACTCTTTCTGCTGTTATCTTACTGGCGTTCTCATCGTATACTTGAGCACATATGACTCCCATAGTTCATAACATAAGACCTGCCTCAGCTTGGTATGCGTATTTTGAAATTGACCTGATTGAAATTAATGATCAAACTGACCAGTTCAGACTATAAAATCCTAATTTGGGTTTTACCGTATGTCTCAAAATTTTATGAACGTTTTGATAGATTTTATGCAATATAGTTGGCTGGTCAAACTTCTCATTTAGAAAGAATGAATGCATCACGTTATTATGGTGTCCAATCAATGCTTTGTAGCTGTGACACCACCTACAGTCCATCAATAGACAATGCCACCACCGATTCCAGCTACTAAAATGCACCTTAATATCCTTGAGAACATGATTAATAAGGGAGGATCATCTTTTTCAAACAATGTTCATACCACCACTATTGAGAAGGATTCAAAATTAAATACTTCGAGTACACATCCTCAATATGAAGTTGTTGGAACTCAAGTGTTAGAAAATTATTTTCATTCTATTTTTCTTAGAAATTGATACACTTAAATGGACAAATACAATGGTTGATAAGCCACAAGAGGAGTTCGCTGAATTTGTTGTTACAAAAGAGGTTGAAGAATCTACAACTTTACAGTTTGATGATGTCAGAGTTTCATCTAAATGTAATGATTGACGAACGTTATATGGTATTCATGATCATTTGAAATTTCTGGTACAAAAGTTAATTTGTTAAGTTTTGATTCAACATTATTAAAGTGATTGGATTGATAATTTATCTCTAAAATGTGAGTTTACCATTAGCTAGAACTTGAAGTTGCAAACTCGAAGACGATTTTGTTTTTTCAGAAGAGCGGATTAATAACGTATACTTCAACTCGTCATTGGATGATCCTAGCGAGACTCCGCATGGTCTTCATCAACAAATTTTACAGATTGACTTTGTACAAAACTCGAGGACAAGATCTTTTCACTCAAGGGGAGACCATTGACGGACAATATTTATTTAGTTTTTAATTATATTAGAATTCATATATGGTTAGGTTTTATTTTCTTTATTTATTATTATTAATTAGGGGTATTTTGGTCATTATTTTTATCATTGCATATATTAGTTATTATAGACGATTTAGTATATTAGCCTTTATAGTTTTGTTTAATGAAGGGTTTATGTGATATACAAGGCAGACGCCATGTTTTTTGTTTAACAATGACTATTGATTGATTAAAGTTGAGTTTTTTCTTCCTACGTGGCTGCCTTTTCACTTCTTGTTTTTGCTTCTTCAAGCTTAAATTAAAGGATTCCTTAATACAAGGTTCCATCAGAAAGAGACTCCCACGATGATTATTCAAACTTGACCCCATTTTCGTGCAAAATATTAATAATGTTGTCCCCACCCCCTACTCATTTCCCATTCTCTGTGAAGATAGAACTCTAATGACAACATTTTCTTGTCAATAGCTAATTACTAAGGAAAAAATGAATCTTCTCCATCTTATGGCCTATGGATCCTTGACTAATTCCTTTTTACGGTTGTAACTTGTAACTCGTAAGACTTGAGAATTCAACTAATTTATACACCATTATTTAGGACCTTACCTTGAAAAGGAAACATTTTGCACCTTAAGTATTTCGTTGGCCCATAAAATTTCCGCGTTTCTTCCTTATATATATGCGAAAGAGTTAAAACAAAACAATGACACTATTGTAATTTGAACTTGGAAGGCAAAGAACACATTCTTAGGAGGAATGCCATCCGTATTGCATTCATTAAAAAATTACTGACATGCAGAAATTGATGGTTCTGATAAAAAGAATCAGGCACAGGCCTATAAGTACGTATTATATATATGTTTTAGGAGTTGTAATTGCGTAGTTTCAGTTAAGCTGCCTGTCCTTATAAAGTTCATCAAACAGGACGAAACCCATGCTTCAATGCCGCTTCCCACACCTGGTCAATCCGAGTCACATCAATTGCTCCAACCTCGTGGTGAGTCCAACCCTCCAGACAGTGGAGAATGCCACCAGCATGGCATGCATGAACAACTCCCCTCTCCATTGTATACTGCAAAAAAAAAATTTGTTCCAATTGTTACGAACAAATAGATTTTAGTACCCACAAACTTGTGTGCTTGTTTAATTCGAATAAAATTTTTGTTATTTGATTTTTAGCCACAATATTGCTGAATAGAACTGTAGACACACATAACCCCACCCACCTCACATGAGCCAAGTCCTTCAACGTCGTAGGGCAATCTCCAAGGGCTGCCAGACTGCCATAGGTACAATCTCGCCTAAAGGGGCAAGATGGGTGGGACAACAAATTGGTGGAAGTGTGTACCGGGTGAAGCCCAACGCTGCTTGCTTGGTCCCAACCATTTCCCAACAATCCATGTCTAATCATAATGCACGACGAAGATAAAAATGCATCAATAAAAGAGATTAATGGATTATCACTATAGCCCAATGACTAATGAACTAATGTTCAATAATCAACTGTCATTGGCGAATATGTATAGCCTTCTTATCTATAATTCACCTTGCAACTCTGTCCAGCTTGGTACTTGGTAACATGAATAAGATACTGCTGAAACTCGGCAGGAGCTTCTTTGTAGATCGACTGGAACCTTTCGGTGGAAACAGTCAGCATCTGTCCATCAAATGTGAAGGTGAAGTAAGATTAACAATTTGTTGAATCATTCAATATATATAAGCATGAATGAGCCGACAACTTATTCTCTTTATAGCTTGGCATGTGAACTAGCTTACCATGACCCTCACTTTCATCCTGGGCATGCTAACAGAGCAATTGGGCTCTGCCCAGCTTGGAGGTGGACCCTGTGGGAGGAACACCTCTTTGCAGTCCTTGGGGATGTCGTTGAGTATAACTGCTGCCGTCAAGGTGTTTCCATGGACAACTCTTACTTTCACGTTTGGGTGTTTCTTCACAAACAGAGTCCCTCCCCATTTAGCGCTTCGTTCTGCAATGACAAGCAATATTAATTATATGAGTAACAAATTTATAGTTTGAGCCATAATTTAAACATCTTATCATACTATATCCAATTGTATCTGTTATAACGTGCACGACCTCTAAATTTTGGTATTTTAATTGGTATTTAATAAAATATTAATAATAAAATATATTTTTAATTTCTAATAAAATATTTTATTTAAAATTTTTTAATATAATTCAACCTAGTTTGACCTGATTAAACTAAATATAGTTCTTACCACTTAACAATCTTGGTTTTGTTAGGGGAACTAATATTTAAAATTATAGTTTCAGCAAATACTATCAACAAAAGAAATTGAGTGGTAGCTAAATTCTTTAATCTTTTATTGGAGCCACAAAGTTTGTCCAATAGTTTTTCCAATAGATTTGGTCCAATAGTTGCGTGTAACATTTAAAGAACATGGGACGTTTATCAAACGTTTATGAACAAGACACACCTTATTTAATGCTGCAAGGCTGATGACTTTGATGCCCAATCTGTCCGCCCGAAGGGATGGCTGCCTCAATTTGTGCATTAATGCCTTTCGTGGCAAATGGTAGAAAATACTAAGAAAAGAAAAAGGGCAAAACTCATGTTCAGAAAAAGAAAACCCTTTCATAAATATAAAATTAAAGTATATGTTGTTAAGTGAGCCGACCTGAAATCCACAACGAGGAACAACCCAAGTTTGCTGCAGCCGACCCCTCAACATGTAAGAGGAGATGAGAAAGGCCTTGGACCAAACCCACATGAGCATAATAACAATCAACGCGGCTGGCCACCAGGGTAGCAAAAAGAGTCGTGTTGTGAAGGGCAGTGAGCTAAAGGATCTGAATACGAAAGGAACATGCAAGGAAGACATGATGTCTACTATGTGAGCAAGAAACACGAAGTCTGGTGCTCTATCCTTTTCACCTGCAATAATTGACAAAACGAGGACAAAATCCAACAGTTAAACTTAGCGTAGTTGAAGATCAATTTCATTCATTCAATTCCCTACATGAATGCCACCTACTCGTAAAAGCAGATCCAGACCAAACCATGCACAATCAATCTCGACCACACGGGAAAAACTTATACAATAAATGTACAAATATCATCTATACTTCACCATAATTATCTACACTTAGACAATATACGAGTTTGAAGAGGCAAAACTTTTTTATGAACCGCATTTTCTAGACAATTTTTGAGCCTTAAAAATAGTGGAATTCTATCTGGAACATTTATTCTTTGCAGGCACAAGAAACTATGCAGACCTGCGCTGAACTTCTTGTGGAGATCCCAGGACTTCTTGTTGAGTGTGTTGCCCAACTTGTCGTATAATGGCATGAAAAGGCAGAAATTGGTCGTCATGTCCTTGTGGTGTAGACAGTGGTATCTGCAAAACATAAAAAGAAAAATTGGTTCAATGATGGGATAGAGGGATAACCTGATCCAAGTTAGATCATAAAGAAGAGTCGGAACTCTTGCATTTAATTCGTCTCATAAGTTAAACTGAATGACTCATCAGAATAGAACAAGTTTTTCCACTTTCTTCGTGAACCATTAAAAAGTGTCAGAATGAGTCTGTTCACCAAGAGAATAAATGGTGTTGCCGATCCACCTAGATAGTTTTTTCACACATCTCACCGGTCCCTAGCTACCTCACAAGTTATATGACACCTCTCTCCTTCCAACCAAATTCTTAATTATCGTTATCTCCACAACTAAAATGAAAAAAGCCTGCATTCATACATGATAATCATAGGAATAAATATTGAAATTATCACTTACGTAGGGGTGTAGAGAAGATACTTGAGAAAAGGAAACAACTGATAAAGAGCATGAGGAAGCACTTCCACATTGCTATGCCCCATGCATCTCAAAAAATCGAATGCCAAAAGATATCCGTATATCAGGCTTGTCGA
Source organism: Piper betle (assembly GCA_033002965.1). Classification (NCBI taxonomy): domain Eukaryota; kingdom Viridiplantae; phylum Streptophyta; class Magnoliopsida; order Piperales; family Piperaceae; genus Piper; species Piper betle. Next base: position 18,417 of record JAURVB010004824.1, read on the forward strand.
TCCCAAACCCAGTAAAAGGGCCCCATGGTTGGAATTCCAACAATCACAAATAAGATCAAGTGCTCCAATAGCGTGGCGTGACTCGCTGCGTAAATTTGAAGAAGAAGAAAAATTAGTCTTCAAATCTCTAATTTTGGGAAAATTTTTAATTAGAAAAATAAAGACAAGCAATTTGGCATATGAAAATAAAGTTATACCAGTAAATGGTTCAGGTACTGGCGAAGAAGTGATGCAAAGAATGAACTAGTCTGAAAAAAATAATTAGTATGTAATTGCTTGTGTATCCAATAATATAATGGTTCGGCGACTCCAATGTGGAGAATAAGAGCTACTGCGAGACCTTTCCAGTTCATCAAAGGAACATCTTTAAGGCTTGGAAACGCACTAGTAGAGTGTTGTTGCTATGAATGCTTGTAAGATCAAGAAATTGTCCCTACAAATATGTAAATTGAAATAAAAAACATTTCCATAACCAGCAAGTAAATTAGAAAAACATTTTCAGTCTGAGAAATTGTAACCAACTACTCAAAGCTGGACTAACCAGTTCCACTCATCATCAATCTGCTTGAAGTCTGCACCTCTCTTGATTATTTTCTTTGATCTGGTGAGGAATAGCATGCTACTGTAATTGTGCCAGGAGCTGATGAATCCACCCTCTAAGAAAACATATCATAAGAATATGCAGGTACCATGTTTCGCCAATACCCTGATCACCATTTCTCCAGTAGAGAATTTAGCGACAAGAGGCCCATAGAGTAGGTACTGCAGATTAACATTGAACAAAGAGATACCCATGAGCATAAACCAAAAGAAATTCTAAATAGAATTGGAATCAATTATAATAAAAAGCTTTCAACCTTAAAATTAACCAAGCTCTTCCACGGCCAAGCATTAAAGTATGCGACCACCATCTCCTTCAAACAAACTAGGAACAAGATGATGATCACTTCACTTTCTGACCCGCCAATCTACCGGATTATATCAAACTTTCTGAGCGGCCAATCTACCTGATTAAACGAAGCTTTCTTACCCGCCAATCGACCAGATTATACCAAACAGCAAGTGCCCAAAACGAAGAAAAATAAAGGCCCCAAGAAGAAGACGAAGTCCTCAGAGAAAAACTGATAAAGTGTGAAGAAAGATGAATGAGTTTCATGAAAGCAAACTAGAAGGGTGCTTGCTACGGTGTTCCTTCCGACCTGTGTAGTTTATTTATACTCGAGTTCAAATGGTCCCTTCCCTGCCCTCGTCTCTTTCCACATCTTAAATAACTTCCCTATTTTTCGTCTATCTCAATTATTTTGTTTCTTTGTCATTATATTTCACATAAATAAATAAATAAATAAATAAAATATAATATAAAGACTATATTATTATATTATTTTATCGAGTCGAGTTCGAGTCGAACTACGAAGTCGAGTTCGAGTTACGCCGAGTTCGAGTTCGAGTCAAACACAACCTTGCTCAAGCTCGTCTCGTAAGATTCGGAGTTCGAGTCAAGTTCGAATCGAATATTTAAATGTCGAGTTTAGCAATACATGC
>JAURVB010004825.1:0-14654 GCA_033002965.1 Piper betle
GTAATGAAATTGTTGATATATGCTTATATACTTGTATTTATTATTTTCACAGGGTGGACCCTAATCGCACTTTTAGGGGGAGACCCTGTCTGTTTTATTTCAGAATTTTGATCGTAACTGTAGTAGGTGTGTATTTTGAATTGCTTGTCATTCATGTAGTACCATGTTAGGATTTTGCGTATTTATTCATTCTTGATGGATCGTATCTTCATCTTAAGACGCCGAGATTGGATCCATGAGTTAGGTTCGGGTTAGCCGACCTAACCGGGGCCTGTAATATGTCGGTTCGGTTCACGAGCGTGACCGGATTTAAGGTGTTACACTCACACCCAGAGAACGTGGAGGTTTACGGGTACTGTTTAGTAGAGTGCATGTCCGGACTTGTAGTTTAAAGGGTACTAAAGGTGACTGCCTGAGAGTACTCGGCTCAGGAGAAATATGTGAGGTAAGGAGAGGGCTTAGGATTTGAGACCAGAAAATGAAGTAAGAAAATGTCGAGAGAGGCATTAGCAGCAACAGATTAGCCAATTCGGGATGCTACCGGGTCTACAGCCCAGTGGCTCCTTAGTAGGTGCCCTTCAGAGTGTTCACAGGAGTATATGATGTTTTCTTTTATATGAGAGTTTGCTCTCATAGCCAACTTGTTATAGTTATTTTATTTTTCGGACTAGTAACACTTGTTACTGACGTGTTTTTATATTATATGTAGGTAATAATCACGAGTTGGAAGAGCCAGTTTGGACAGAGGAGCACTGTTGTCACTTGCACACATGCCAGTCGATTGAGTGGTTATATTGTGTTATGATGTTATTATATGGTGAATGGTGTGATTAAATGCTTGAGATACATGATGATGTGACATGATTAAATGTTAAGACATGATAGAATGTGAAACATGAATAGATTGCGTAGTGGAAGCGTGTGGGTTGAGACCTAAGTTCTAGAATGAGTTTATAGCATATTAGATCATGTATGAATGAAATTGTTGACATATGCATATATACTTGTATATATTATTTTGACAGGGTGGACCCTAATTGCACTTTTAGGGGAGACTCCGTCCGTTGTATTTCAGAATTTTTATGCTATTTTTATCGTAATTGTATTGGTGTGTAAATTAGTTTGAATGTCATCCATGTAGTATCATGTTAGGATTCTGAAGCATTCATCCATGTATGATGAGTCGTATCTTCATCTTAAGACGCCGAGATTAGATCTGCATGAGTTGGGTTCGAGTTAGCCGACCTAACCGGAGCCTGTAACATGCCGGTTTGGTTCACGAGCGTGAATCGGATTTGGGTATTACAAAAGGTCTGATATCTTCTTCTTGCAAATGCATGCATTGAAAGTTTAATCGAGCGTTGGGTCATTCGCTTGGGCTATATCAAGTACTTATGCGGAGTGGACTGTTTGGCCCCTAGCCCCCAAAAATAAATTAAAATATGTTTTGTGTTTCTCATAATTTAAAAATTAGTTTAAAAAGTAAGATTTTTCTATCTAAATATAATATGTGATAAATCTAATAATTCTCCCTCTGACACATCTATATATTAAGTCCACTGTGTTATAACTAAGATCCACATATTATAATAAACTTTGGGCTGACCATTATCTGAATTATCTCATCTCCATCACATGCTATGTGTACATATTATTTTAAAGTTCCGAGAGATTTTAATTCGAGTTAGTCAACACTAAAACCACCAGGTTATGTTTGTGGTCCTTGTGGCCCGCCAAAGGTAACTTAAAACATGATTGTGATAAATTCAACGTGAACAAGATCGTGAATTGCATCTGCATGCACGAGGAAGGCCATGGCATCCTCTGGAAGCACCGAGATTGGAAGAAGTGGTTTGGCGGAGGTGAGGAGGTCCAGACGGCTCATGCTATCATTCATCTGCACCATCGCCAACTATGAATTCGGTTTCTTCTGGCATTTCTACCAAGCAAAGAACTTCACCTTCAAATCCATTCCTTTGTATTGTATTATATGATTCCACAATCCAATCAGAAAACTGTTCGCTGCTCTTGAGGCCGAAGTGAAGCTAACTGGGATTCTTAATGTGGGAGCACTGCAACCTGGTATGGACCCACAATTGCTCCCAACCTCTATGCACCAATCCACCAGCACTTCTTTGTAGCTTGCATGAACATGGCCGTCGATTGCAGCACTGGTGAAGAAGACAACCAGGTACGACACACCCCTCACATATCTGATGCCAACCCATGATGCCCATGAACATCGATCACCATAACAGCTCTCCATGTTCAACGTTCAGGTGATAGAAGGGAATGCTCTAACCGACGAACCAGGCGACCACAATCTCCCCAAAAACGCCTTCGACGCCGACGAGAACGAGCAATGCGTTTTATCTCAAAATCTCACACTCTTCAACAATATATAGATACACACTGGTGCGCGATACCGGCCAACAGCGTACACGCTGGTGCCGTTCTCCAACTGCTTGCCACTGGCCGGCCGACCCCGACGCCTACTTTGAGGCGCGTTTCTGAAGCACAATTTGTGGGTCACTGCCTACAACGGCGAGGAGAGGTACCCCGGCGGGGATTTCCCAACCAGAACCCCCGGATTGGAGAAGGGCTGGCGACGTGTCGTCCTCTCGACGGCGCCGACGTTGTTCTCTGGTATGCCTTCGGCTTGACGAACATCCCTCGGTTGGAAGATTGGCCTGTCATGCCGGTGGAGCGCACGGGTTCATGCTCCCGGTAAGATTGAAGTACTTTACCATTCTTTTTGAAAATTGGAGAATGTTCGATTGTTTTGATTCGTGAGTTGATTATTTGATTGGCTAGGAGCACGGATTTTTCAACTGCTCGCCGGCGGTGAACGTGCAGCCGAGCCGACCTGAGACGAAGGTGAAGGAAAATGGCGCCGCTCCCAGCCTCTGTTGCTCTGAACTCAAAGCAAATGGGCGTTGAACAAAAAAAACAATTAGAGACAACCGCTCATTGTTTTCTGCATTTTTTATTTTGGTTTTGCAGGATGTAATAATACCAAGAATAGGATCTCCAATTGCATTTCAGAATTTGCATATCTTGTAATCGTAATGCGATGAAGATGAACCAATTTTTCGCGATTTGGATTTGAAATTCAGATTGAATAAGATGAGACGTTTCTGCAGACGAACAATTGACCCCCGCGAGTACATGCGCTTGTTTCAAGAGTGCGATGACCTTGCTGGCGTCCGGGCGATCCACGGCCGGGTCGTCGTCGACGGCCATGGCCAGAACCCTTTTCTCGCCGCCAAGCTTGTCGAGCTATACTCGGCGCTCGGCGGCCATGGAAGCCATGGCTGGGATGTCGCACGCAAAGTGTTCGACGAAATTGGCGTTAGAGATGTTATGCTATGGAACGTGATGATTCGGAGCTGCGCGAGCGCGGGCGCGTTCGCAGCCGCAATTACGGCTTACAAGCGGATGAGAAGCGAAAAGGTCGTGCCCAATCGCTACACATTTCCTTTCGTTCTCCGGGCGTGCGCCGCTGCCGGAGCTGAAAAGAAGGGCCGCGAGATCCATGGTCATGTTCTTGGTGGTGGCGTCGGTAACGATTTGTTCGTATGCAATGCACTTGTAGCATTTTACGCGAAATGCCGCGATGTAGCTACAGCGGAGAAGGTGTTCGACGAAATGCCGGAGAGGGATTTGGTTAGCTGGAACTCGCTGCTGGCGGGTTACGGCCAGAACGAGCTGTGGTGGGAAGCGCTCGCCTTGTTTCATCGGATGATGAGAGGAGGCATTGATGGCTACATGACCGATCGCGTTACTTTGGTGAGCGTTCTTCCCGTTCTCGCACATTTGGCGTCCATCAGGGAAGGAATGTGTGTGCATGGGTACATTGTTAAATCCGGGATGGGGATGGACGTTGGTCTAGGCAGTGGAATGGTTGGATTGTACGCGAAATGCGGCCATCTTATGACGGCTAAGGAAGTGTTCGATAGAATGCCCGAGAGAAACGTAGTAGCATGGAATGCCGTGATCGATGGGTACGGGATGCATGGATACGCAAGGGAGGCGGTAGCATTGTTTTGGGAGATGGTCGATGCCGGGATCGACCCGGATCATGTTAGCTTTGTGAGTGTTCTATCAGCTTGTAGCCATGGAGGATTGGTGGAGGTGGGAATGGAACTGTTCAGGGTTATGGATAGTTTTAGGGTTGAGAGGAGCGGTGCCCATTATGCCTGCATTGTCGACCTGCTTGGCCGAGCCGGGCAGCTCAAGCAAGCTGTGGGGGTCATTCAAGACATGCCAATGGAGGGTGGGAAGGATGTGTGGGGAGCTCTTTTGGGGGCTTGCAGGATTCACAAGGACTTGCAGCTTGCAGAGCTGGCTACCAAGAAGCTGCTGGAGATCGAGCCGGAGAATGCAGGGAGGTATGTGTTGCTGGCCAAGATGTATGAGGAGGTGGGGAGGTGCGAGGAGGTGGCCATGGTTAGGAAGTTGATGAGAGAAAGGAAGGTGAGGAAGCCCATGGGGTGTAGCATGATAGAGGTTGGCCATGTAGTGCACACATTTGGGATGGAGGATCAGTCAGAACCAATGTTTGAGAGGATATACGAGATTGTTGAGCAGCTGCATTTGGTGGTTGATGAAGAGATGGCTGCTACTCGATCTGCATGTTAATGGACTTTGACAGGTTAATGGACTTGGAATAGCTTATTGAAATCTGGAGGTGGTTTCTGACTAATGTTGAGTTTGCTGGGACTATCGAGGAAGTTTTGGTGTGCTTTGCTCCTACATGAAGAAATCACATTTCGTGTCGTTATAAATACATGTTTGGGTTATGAACGAAAGGAATGATTTTAGAAGAAGCTCTGCATTGTTCTGAAAAACTGTGGTCATTGAAATCCTTGTACATTTCGTTAACTGGTTAGGCACTCAGCTGCGCCACTTCATTCCCTAACGGAATGAACAAAATTTTCCAGAGACCACCTTGTACACACAATCTAAGATTCAGATTAGACTTGGTTCCTCTAAATAAAAAGCATTTTCAAGGAAAGTATGCAAGGTTCAAATCTAAGTACTCTATACGTATAACCCACAAACAGAAATTATCTTCTCGCCACCAATTTGCACTCAACGAAAACGTTGAAATATAAAAAAAGATATTAAAGTACTTTGACTACAACAAAGAAAACCCACAAAACGTACGCATTCAACCATCAAATAAGATAAGGAGTTCCCCAGATTGGGAAGCATTTGATTTCGACTAAGGGCATTGATTTGGCCTTGATTAAAATGGAGATGATACAATAAAAAGAGAGGCAAAAATCAAGAAAAAAAAGAATTCTAGCTCTACCATAGAGTACCCACTTTGCCTTTCTTTTTAAAACAATCATGCAGGCCGCACTTACAAAATAGACGGCATATCTCAACTTTATATATGTACTGGCAGAGCTTGGGAAGACTATATTAACACGTTAGTGAGAAGATAACCCAATAAAAGAAGGTCATAAGCACGAAGATCTCCGCCAAACACCAAACCACGTGTATCAGTGTATGGGCATTCGCCTATAAAAAGAAAACAAAAGAACATAAAAGACGGCAAGCGTCCACTGTTATCTCCTGCCCACCATGATCTGCTCTACCTTTACAAACCAATCTTTTATTATGCACGGCAACAAAAGACCTTTCTTCCAAACTACTTTATTAAAAGCCTCTTTTCCAACCACTTACAAAATCAAAGCAATTCTCTCCGCTTTGGATTGGCCAGCGGTGGAAATCACGAGGCTCCTAAACATACAGATCTTGATCTAGTTAGTATATTGATAACTTTAGACCTGTGTTTTGATGTTCTTCATCTGAACAAATCACAGAGCATAAAAAATTAAGAGGACCATTCTGTAAACAACTGTTCCATCGTGCTAAGATCTCGTGCCAACAACAGAGTTACCCAAAGTTCCTACTAGAGCACGCGAGTGGAAGGAATCAAAGACTGGCAGGGCAGAGCAGAGCAGAGCAGGATTTTCCGCAAATGTGTAAAAGGGGTCGAGGAGGGAGGAGCCAAACATGAAACACATGCCCCCTCCCGACAAAACCAACAAAGCCCTGGCAATCACTCTCTTCCCACGAGGCATGTTTTCTGCCCGCCTTTGTTTTATTCAGAATAGCAAGGTACAGAGGAAAGATAAAGACCGGTGTGAAATTGAACGGAATAGGATCGGCACATGGAGATAGTTGCAAGAAAAGCATCCCCTTCTTTCATAGTGTAATGGCTCATTCATTTCTCTCCATTGAGAACTCCAACGATAAATTAATATTAGCTCATTCATATTTAAAACATTCTCCTGGGCCATGACTAGCAATTTAACTCGGTCATAAATGGGAGATTTCATAAATGAACCTTCCCTTCGCCATTTCCTCAATGCATATATCAAAGATTAAACATTTCTGATTTCACAGGCACAGAGAACTTGTACTGCTCATCAGTTGTTTCATTTAGACAGGATCATTGATTTGGTGTCTGTGCGTGTGTCCAGGAGATCAATATCAAATCAGCGGTGTGCTGTCGCACACTTCAAGGAGCGTGATAACAAGCAAGCAAAATCACATGGATTATTTACCCATTTGCAGGGACAGCATCATAGAACATCCCTTACCGGTTACCAAACACAAGAAAAAAAGGCTCCTTCATTTCCTTCGCTAAAATCACTGTGCACCGAATCACCATACAGATTCAAACCCTAGTTGACCATTATCATTTACCAAAATCTAACGGCCACCAGGACCACCACAGAACAAGAAAGAAACACAACAAGGTGGCATTGTCAAATTGCTGTCCATCCGATCCACCCAACTAAACAAACTTTAGCACAGAAATGATTTTATTTTTAAACTCAGACATCTCCAGGACTTAAAGAAATGTAAAAACTTGAGCAAAGTAATACCGAAGAAAAGTAGAGAAAAATCAAAATGACATTAAATCAGAGGAGTTCATCATCACATTTCCATGCCACCAGCTAGGAATTGAATAACACATTGACTACAACCCAACCAGCCCACCCTCTTTGCAGGAACAAAATGAAGAACCCCAGTCTACTCAATACACCGATTTCCTTCCAACCACATAAAAACTAAAATATAGAGAGAAACACATAATCAAAAAGAACCAAGTAGCCAGCCAAAGTGCCTCAAAACAACAACAATAAAATCCTACCTTTTTCCCCATATTCTTCACCGTCCTCGACCTTTCAAGACGAGGAGTTAGCAGGCTTTCTGCAAAGGACCATGTACATGGGCGTGAATATGCCGGTCTCGCCGCCGCGGGTGAGGTGGCCGGCCGTCCTGAACAGCATCTCGTGCACCTCCACCACCCCCTTGGGGGCGACGCCGAGCCAGGACAGCACCGACACCACCACATGGTTCCTCCAGTACGCCACCTTCCCCATCTTGAGCCGGCGCCACCACTCCCCGGCCGGGGGCTTGGCCAGGTCGCACCCTCCACAACCTCGAACCCGACACGCCTCGCCGCCGCCGCCACCTCGTCGTGCCGGCGCAGCCCCGGCAGCGCGTCCCCGCGCTCGATCCCCTGCGCGATCTCGACGTGCTCCGGGTTCCCGGTCTCGTACAGCTCCGTCGTCACCCACTCGTAGGACACGTACATCGCCCCCGGGCGCAGCACCCGGAAGATCTCACCGTAGACGTCTTCCAACCTCGGAGCATGGCAGGTCGCCTCGATCGAGTAGGCGCCGTCGAACGACGCGTCCGGGAACGGCATGGACAGGAAGTTTCCGCACACCACCTCGCATTGCCCCTCCAGCCCGGCCTTCCTGTTGTGCGCCCGGGCGCGCTCCACCTGGTACTCGTTGATGGTGATCCCGACGACCCTGGCGCCGGAGTGGGCGGCGATGGCCCGCATCGGCCCGCCCACGCCGCAACCCACGTCGAGGATGGTGGAGGGTTTGGGGAGGGAGAGGAGGTCGACGGCCCGGCGCTCGTGCGCCGCGGTGGCGTCGCGGTGGGAGAGGCCAGGGAGGGAGGGGAGAAGTGGAAGGACTGGCCCCACCCCCACTCGTAGATGTCGGTGACGAGGTTGTAGAAGGTGTCGACGAAGTGGGGGACCTGGTCCTTGGCGGCAGCGTCGATCTCCTTGGGGCGGCGGAAGAAGGACCAGTACTGGGAGTAGTTGTCGTGGAGGTTCTCCGGCGAGATGGACCCCCGGAGAGGTGGACGGCGCGCTTGCCCTTCACTTCCGCCGAGCCCAGCACGCACACGAACCAGTACAGGCTGCCGGCGAGCACGGCGCCGGTGCAGAACAGCGCCACCGAGTCCATCAATCGCCGATCGACGCTCTCTTTCTTCTTCTTCTTTCTTTTCCGACGAAGAAGAGAAGAGATTTGAGGGGTGGGGGCCTCGGGTGGAGGGCGAGCGTCTTCTTTTATATCCTCACCCCTTTAATTAATATTATAAACGCGATTAGGGGTACCCCATCTCCTATTAGTAAATTACTAATTTGTCCCTAATATTCATTTGAACATATATTTTTTAAAATTTATTAAAATTAGTTCCGGCCGGTAAGGGTGAGCATCGGTCAGACAGACATCGGACAAATTATTATTCGCATCCGTCCGAAATTTCGTTGAACAAAATTTATCCGACCGACTTTAGACATCGAATTATCGGTTGGCCCAAAAGCATCCGCGAACCGTCTGAAACCTCTCTGCGCCACCGTCTGTCCACCGCCACCGCCCTTTGCACTGTCGGCTCAACACATTCACTGATGTTGACGTACTCGGTTGAGGCGGGCGGCTCGCTGATAGATAGCTGAACGAGGCGGTCGGATGGTGACTAGATCTTGCCGACCCAGCGGCGATGGGCTCCGCTCTTGTCAGGGAAGGCCGTGGGAGGGTTGGCAATGTCAAAGCAGTGACTGGACAGCCGCGCAATGGTCGCCGGCGGCAAAATCAACGATGCGAGCATAGGGGAAATCGGCGACGGAATCAACGATGAGCGGCGATTTCGACGTCGTGGAGGTCGGGCGACGGCGTGGGCGTTCGGGGCATCACGGCAACGCCGCGGCGGGGCTTGGCGACAACATTCGGTGGCAGGGCGATGTCAGCAGTGGCGGCGACCACGACAAGGGGCGGAGCGGCATTCACAAGGAAGAGAAATGGGTCAGGGTTTGGATTGATGGCAATATCGTAAATAAGACTTGACTCGCTCATGTCTCGAGTCAATAATAATAACTAACTCGGAATAAATCCTAAAAAAATCCATAAAATCAGAAAAAATCTCATAAAATAAAATAAACACTACAACATCATAATGACATTCTATAACTAACAACCCACCTAAATTCTTTGTAACGCGTCCTAACGCGGTAAATGACCTAAACTAATTCCACGATCAACTATATATAAAATAAAAAATAATTGGCATACTTTCATATATTCTGATAACTCATTCTTTTGTTGTATTCATTATGTTATCATTATATACTTGGGTACGCATGACCCTCATGGCTCATACACCCGACCAGCGTCAACTCAATACACATATTCTAAAACATACTCGACTTGAACCGATGATTGAACCGATCAGTTCATAAGCATAAAACTCTAACTTAGATCACTGGTTTTATATTATGTTTATAATGTGATATATTTTTTCGAAGATGGATCATACAAGTTTATTATTTAATGTAACTGAACAAAGTAGAGCTAAAAATGATAGCAAAAATTCGATTGCTAAAGAAGGAGAATATATGAATAGTACATTATTAAAAAAGAAAAATAACATCCGGTGTATGCACCTATTTTGATAGAAAATATTAAAAGAATGGAACATCTCCTATTTGTCATTATTGTGAAAAGAAGTTTGAGGGAACTAAAGTTATGAAATTACTCATTTATAGAGGCATATTGAAGAGAAATATCTTAATTTTAAAATAAAGAGGATATAAAATATGAGTAATTAACTTTTTGTATTTTTTAATATAGGTGGGCTAGATGAAGAATCAATTATTACAATATTTTATCTTTGAAGTATATGCAATATTGGACTATATTTTGATGTCAATGATTATTTTAAAGTTTCTATACGTAAATTATTTTTTGTTTGACTTTAAAATTTTAGAGTATGTTAACTAAATTGTAATTAGTTTGATATAATTATTAATATAAATGTATAGTTCTAAATTCCTAAATATAAGAGTGACTTTTATCTTTTTATATGTATGTTATTTTTGGATATTTAAGATATTAAATATCAATTTTATGTATAAACTTAATTAATTTTACTATATATTTATATTTTAAAATTTTCATAAAATATAATATTAGTCTACAAATATTGAAAATATTATTGATATAAAATATTAGACACTAAGTCGGTCATTAAGTCGGACAAAAAATATCCATGTTTGACTTATTTTAATTCGGTTAAATTCGGTTAGACATACTCGACATGAACGGACTGACAAATTTGACATTCACGCTCACCCCTGCCGGCTGGGATATACGACTATTTATTTATTGCTGTATCTAAATATTATATATTTTTGTATTTTACTAAATATTTGTACTTAATCTACGTAATGTATATATTAATTAAATATATATATATACTATATTTGATTGTAAATCGGTACCTCCGTCCGAATCAGACCACTGATATGATTTTGCATTTATAAATATTAAAATATTCGACCACCGAATCAGACCACTGTATATATTAATTAAATATATATACTATATTTGAATGTAAATCGGTACCTCCGTCCGAAGCGGACCACTGATATGATTTTGCATTTATAAATATTAAAATATTAGAACCCATCTTTTTTAATTAAAATCATAATTTAATTTTTAATATATAATGCCTTAATTTACAAAACACGAGCATTTGATGGGAAAAGGTATTTAAGGTAAAAACTTTGTATATTTATTATTATGCTTCTGACAATATCACTCAAATCTATTAATTTTGTGGCTATTATGTATGAATTGTCTGCTTGTCATCAGAAAATTCATCTAATTATTGCAAATTTATATATCACCAATCTAAATAGTGTATCAATTAATACATGTTTTTTAAAAAATCATATTGATCCTATCTTATTTATTATTATTAGTATTATTATTTTGAAGTTATTGATCCCGCCTTGAATGTAAAAATTGTGGAAAAGATATGCTAAATATTATTTTTTCCAAGATGCCAAATAATCTTGTTGCTTTGAAAACAAGAAAAAAAGGTAACAACGAGCCAGAGCCCAAGCATTAGGCCCAAACCAAAGCCCATCTAGATTTGTTAAGCCCAAACCAAAGCCCGACCCCTACAAAAAGATCAAAAATTTCATCGAGAGAGGTCTTGACTCTTGCCCCTATATAACCTTGTAGGACCATTTTTTTATTAGTATAATTCATCTGTCCGCAAATGACGGCCAGGTTCAAAGTTGGATTTAGATTTAAAAAATGAGCATGCATGGATTGAGCCGGCTTTAAGTATTTCTATCTTACCCTCTTCATAAAAGATAGATTTTAGGGTAATTTAAATTAATGGATTACAAATTTTGAAACATATTTGAAGCTCAGAATATCTACGTTTGCCGACCAGCCATAGCGCCAGCAGACAAATGCCAGCTTCAATTATCAAATTTTTTAATTCAATAACAACACTATAAAAGAGTACCAGACAATTAATAATTCACAAATGTACTGAGGCTTATTAATTAATAAAAATGATTACATACATTATTTTTTTAAAAAATTCTTATAAAAATAACTTTACGTATAATAACCACTTAAGTAATTATAGAAGGATATAGGTGGCGAACATAGGTGGCGAACATATGTACAGAATTTTTTTAACTATTAAGTGGCTCGACGGGCTATCTGTCTAGGAAATAATTGCAGATTTGAACGTTTGCTGCCGAGTATTTAACCTTCTAAAATCAAACACGATCATTAATAAATATTTTAAATTGTATTTAAATACCCGAAATTGTGAAATTAGGGTTAGGGTTGGATCCGATTATCCAGTATTCGGAACTCTTGCTAAACCGGGTTACAGTGCAAAATTAAATAAACTGGATGACCCGAACCATTTCTCTCCGGTCTCTAAACTGCCCTGCGCTGCACAGATGTCGAAGATGGATGTTCCAACAGTTTGGCCATGGTCCTTGCTGCCACCAATCTGTGAAGGATCCCCATTGTCTGATTTAGGTACAACGTCTCCTCGCTAGATCATAGCGAATACCCGATTTGTTGCTTTGAGAAAAGAAGAAAAAAGAGTGCCCGCTTTGATGTTTTTGGAAGAACCGTGCAGTTTATGATCATGGCATTAATCATTGTTGGTAGAGGAAGATTATGGTGTTGTAGTTAATTTAGTTGTGATTGAGTTTTTGTTCGATTCATGGAAATTGATGATACTGTTGGTGTTTGTCATCGATAGTTAGTTTTAACTGATGATTTGGCGGTGGTGATTTTTCTTATTAGACTCTGTATGTTTAAGACATGTTGTAGTTACAAGAATTGAGCTTGTGAGGGTGAAGCAGTGTGACCTTTACAGAAATAGGGGAAGGATATGTGTGAGGTCATGATGGATTGAAGGGATTCTGTGATTGGCGTTGTGGTGGAGATTTTATTTTGTTTTATTTTATTTTATTTTTTCAGAGTGGTAGTTCGATTAGGTGGGATAGTTTATGAAAAAGGGGGTAGTTTAGTTTCCAATTTCAATGCCATAGTCAGGAAGTTGATAAAGATTTATATAAGTGTGGATCGAATCCAAAGTCCCTAATAGAGTGGAAGAAATAAAAGAAGAAAGCAAGCATAAACGAGAGGAATTCAATTTTCATTCATTATGATCTGTCGATTGCAAAAGACCCATCCTCTATTTATAGACATAGATACAAACAACTAAGGAGAGATTTTAGTATGAATCTCTCAATTATTATTCCTAGAAAATCCTTAACAGAAAATATTTCAAATTATCTAGAAAATATCCTAATTTAACCCGGTCAATAAAATATAATTTTATTGCATTTTATTTTTAAAAATGCTATTAAAATTGTACTGCATCAATCCCACTCATGGATTCATCGCATATTTTATTATTTACAAGTAGATAATGACATTTATTAGATTAAACAGGTGAATTGTCACAGTACTTACATGAAAATTGGATGGTGGCAGTATTTTTGTGATGCTTTATGCAGCTTATGTTATTCGTATTTACAAATGTTTTCTCTATATATTGAATGAATTCTTTGGCAGCTGATAGACGATAGTTATGCTTATCACTTTATCTTTCTTTTAGAGTCCTTGGATATTGTGCATTTACAGGATCTTACTAATTCTTTATGCTGTTCTTTTTGCTCAATTTATATGTGAAATCATTTTTTATTTTTGCAATGGCTATCTCTAGTTTGTGATTGGCCATCATTTGTTTTCTACTTCTTATGTGGTTTACCAACAGTTCATTCTCTCTATATTGCATTTTGCTGCATCTGTTATCCATGAAATTAAACTGCTTCTTGGATATACTATTTCAGGTAAAAGCCTTTTCATTCCTTAAATTTTGGCTGGTACTGCTGTTAGAAAGCAATTTGATAATTGTGTTAAATTACTGTCAGGATAACTAGAAAGAAAACATGGAAATGAGCAGTACCTTATACACTTTCTGGGTTAATGTGATACGCACCATAAAAGTCAAATCAGGTTTTCTGCCTAAATGGTAGAACATTGTGACAAAATGATCGACAACCAAATTGAGGTATCAGTTTGAACAAATGATTCTTATCTTTTAACCAATGTCTATGATATGTATTTTATTTAATACATTAAATTTGCTGGTAATGGCTCTCAAACTGTTTATTTAATTAACCCTTATTTAACTTGTTTTCTAGTCTAAACTGAAATAGTACTTTTTATAATTGTTGTACAGTATCTGTCTAGCATTGTTAGCAGTCATTGCATTCTTTTGTTTTGGTCATTGTTATGCACCACTTTTGATATTTCTGAACAATGTTTTTTTGTGATGTGTTGTTGTCATTTGACAAAAACGAGAATCGACTTTGCATAAACTATTCTAACATATCATTGTTTATGGAGGAAAATTCTATTATATAAATATTCATTCTCATATAGAAATATTTTTTTTCATAGCAAAGATGTAATGACATCTGCTTGGTAGGATAAATCTCATCTAACTGGGATTAGAAACAGAGTTTAGTTGCAATTGCTGATGTTTATGATGTGCTGAGACTAATTTTGATTTTATGAGAATAGGGATGGGCATGAAGAATGTTTCTAACTATGCTTAACCAAACCAATTTGACCTGTAGGATAGTAAACAAAAAATAATTTTTTGCTCCGACCGCATCGCTTAATTAAACGACTGATAAACGACTTCAAACCAATCCATGTCTCAGTACCCTGAATCACGATCAACCAATCAGAAATGAATATATCTAGTTGCATCTCAATAACTGTACAACATGAACTACGCAAATTATTAAACTCACAAATTTGACCTTAAATTACACCCCACATTTAAGAATGCACATAAAGACTTTTTCAGAGCAAAGAAAGACGTTCTTTGTGGAACCCCAATTAGCAAGTTGTGTTTTAAGCCTCAACGAAATGAGGGTTGGATCACATGTTCTTTAGTACCACGTAACCGAAATCCAATGTAATACA
>JAURVB010004827.1:0-18172 GCA_033002965.1 Piper betle
GAGGCCCCCGACCACCACCCTCCTCCACCCGCCCGGCCAGCACCCGTCGTCGCGGCCCTCGCCCCAAGCCGTAACCCTGCACCGCGAACCCCCCCCTCCTCCGCCACAGCTCGATCCCGCGCCGCCCCCCTCCACCACCACCCGATTCCGCGCCCCTCTCCCCCCTCGGCCCCGAGCGGGCGCCCGACCCCCGCGACCCGCCCGACCCACCCCTCCCGCCTCGCGACCGCCTCGCCCACTGCGCACCGACCGCCGCCGCGCCCTCCCCGCCCCAGCCGAGGCCCCAGGCCACCACCCTCCTCCCCCCGCCCGGCGAGGGCCCGTCGCCGCGGCCCTCGCCCCGAGCTAGAACCCTGCACCGCGAACCCCCCCCCTCCGCCACAGCTCGATCCCGTGCCGCCCCTCCGCCACCGCCCGATTCCGCGGCCCCTCTCCCCCAGCGAGCGCCCAACCCCCGCCAGCAGGGGTCGGGCGCCGCTGGGGGTGAAGGGGAGAGGGGCTGCAGAATCGGGCGGTGGCGGAGGGGGCGGCGCGGGATCGAGCTGTGGCGGAGGAGGGGGGTTCGCGGTGCAGGGTTCCGGCTCAGGGCGAGGGTCGCGACGACGGGCGCTGGCCGAGCGGGGGGAGGAGGGTGGTGGCCGGGGGCCTCGGCTGGGGCGGGGAGGGGCGGCGGTCGGTGCGCGGTGGGGTGAGGCGGTCGCGGGGCGGGAGGGGTGGGTCGGGCGGGCTGGCGGGCGGGTCCAATACAGGATGGGTGAGGAAACTGATGAGAGCCGTTGGATCAAAATCCAACGGCTCTCATCAATGCACATGCAGCGCACCATAGCATTTTTAGATGGTAAGATACCTTTTTTGCACAACTAAATTTAAGCAAAGCAATGCAATCTCCAATGCGAAAAAAAATGGATTGATAAAAATGGACCTCTGGGCTCTGATCATGATTTTGCTTTGGGCTGTTAACATTATAAGAAAACAATACTAAAACAGATAAAATTATAATATCAATAACAAATTATACCCGGTTCTGAAATGTTCAGCAATTTGCACATTCTAGCATGATCATTCTTATAAGTAGTTTCTCTGGTGTTGCTGATCATGGAGCATTCTCCCACTGGCCAACTATGCTAATAGAGAGGGTCTGCTAAATTTGGATTTCTTGAATTGTACTATGAAGCTTCTAGTTTTTTTCTTTGTTTTATCCTTCAAATGTGTCATTTCTGATGGCGGGCAAGTGTGTTTTCTTGAAGTTACACGCCAAGAAGAAATTTGGTTCAATTCGGTTAGCATTATTGAATCAGAATCTGATGATGATTACATTAGTGTCCTTGGAGGTCAACTTCTTAACCTCTCTTTCTCATTGCAATCTTTTAGTTGGTTTTTAGAATTATGCAGATGATGAAGTGATTTCTTTTGCAGATTATTTGCCCCCAGTCATTGACAATGTTGTTAAACTCTCAAATACCCAAGCATTACATGAGGATAATACTTCCTCCATAATGAATACCATGCTAAAATTTGGGGAACTTTGTGACAGCAGCGGCACTCCAGTGACACTTTCTGTTGAACATTTTTTGAAAATAGATGGATAGAAAAGAGAGCTAATGTTTCAAGGAAATTAACTAAAAAAAGCTGATAGATTTGCTGTTCTAAGTGCAAAGGATTATGAGATCTCTTGCTTAGATAAAGGGGGTCAGGAGTCCAGATCCACAGTCACAAGTATGAATGTCTGCACCAAGAGTAGGAAATTAGAGCGTACATTCACTAGTTTTAAAGGTATAGAAGAGGTTAAATGCTACAGTAGTGAGGTAAAAAATCATGGACATGACATGAAAGAGGTGGCTACTCCTGCTGTACCTCCTTCGGCAACCTCTACATGCTTGAATGAAGACTTCTTGTCACAGCTACCATCAAGCTCTGCACCAACTTATCACATAAAGAATGCTGCGATTGTCAAGCTTTCATTCAAGAAAAGATCATATGAAGCAGAAACCACCACTCTTCCCATGTTAATTGATCATGTTTGAACCTACACTACTGGTGCATGTTTTATTTATTACAGGCCCTACAAAAAAAACATGGCATAGACCAAAAGGACGAGTTATCATTCCGTGCTCAACAGTAGACAATCCAGCTCCAGGCATGACACTACTCATAATGCAGTGTACTTCACTTATTTTCATTAGGCAAGATATTTAATTTTCTTTAGATGCAAACCCAAAAAGTTTGACATGATCCTGTTGATTGCTCTTTATCAGAGTATATTAGAATGTCATTTACAAACACTACAACAACTTCTTCTACTTCTTCTTCTTCTATAGCTAAAGGGTCTTGGGACATGCATCCTAAATTAGGATCTATGTAATTACAATGATAAACTTATGATGGCAAAATGCCTTTTTAATGCCACCTTCCTCCTTTACATGGGCTTAGGACCGGCAATGCACAAACATTGATGGAGTTACAACAAACACTATAACTAACTCGTCTAAATATTGATGGAAAACCCCCATTCGAAAAAGTAACTGATAAGATCTGGACGAGAACCTGCCAGCACAAAATAAAGTAAACTAAATCTATGTTCATTATCCTCTGAATCCTGAGAATAGTGGAATATTTTGGATTAGCCTTTCTATGTGTTATCAAAGATCTTTTACATTTCCTAATAACATTTGTGCTGACTGTTTCACTGTTCTTAGCAGAGACAAATGTAAAATCCAGCTTCATATTCTGCACCCTATAAACCAATGGGTGCGGACTTCTTTGCTTGCCCAAGAAATATACATCACATCATATTGATCTTCCAGTGAAGTCATCTCGTAGTAAACTGCCTTCTTTGTTAATAGTCAATATTCAGGTAAGATTCTTCAATTCCTGGTGGGAGAAGATTTGATGTATTGTGAAGACTAATTTTGAGGTCTGTTGAATCTTGCAGCTGCCTGCTTATCCAGCATCAATGTTTATGGGTGAAAGTGATGGTGAAGGAATGAGCCTTGTGTTGTACTTCAAACTCTCTGATGGATATGAGCAATAAATCTCTCTTCATTTTCAAGAATGCTTAAAGGGTAGAGTCTTATTTGAGTCTTTCAGAGATAGGATGAAAAGTGGAATACTTGATTTGGGTCTGGCCATCCAGGCACTATTTCATCTCATGAACAGTTCTTGGCCATGTTAAATTTCTCACAACACACTCACACAATTGCTCACCAGAATGTGAAATTCTAGTTAATTGTCTTGAGACACACAAAATGCTATAAATCTTCCACCATTCTTGTTATTCAGAAAAGCCAGCTTAGGAATGTTTGTATCTAATATGAAAAACTTATGCAAGGGATGGTATGATGATCTATCCAGGCCCAAAAGCTAGAGGAATTGCCAGAACAGGTTTTATGTTGTGTGAGATTGAATAAAATTGACTTTGTGAACCATGGACAGTTCCATTCAATTGTCACTCCTTATGATTGAATCTTACATATGCCTCCAACAATAGAGCTATAAAGGATTATGCCACAATACTACCAACTAAAATTATGAACAAGCTGATTTTCTTCAAAAAAAAAACCCAAAAAAAACAAAAAACCAAAAAAAACAAAAGAGAGAGAGAGAGAGAGAGAGAGAGAAGGCTGTTTATATATATTCCAATTTCGATCTTCATATATATGATATAATTTACCAACATAGAGCTTTGAAACTACAAATGCAAAATGGAGACACACCAGCAACAGAATCAAACCCGAGGTATAATAAAGAGCCCCCGAAGCAGCTTCAATTCACATCGCACATTTACAAATACACCAGAAATTTTGCAGCTCTTATTAAAATCAACACATTAATCCTTTTTTCTTTAATAAAAATTTGCGTAAATAATGGTGAACTGTTCATATACAAATAATTATCATCTTTGGCAGCATTATGAATTCTTTTATGGACTTCCAGTTTTCACACTTCAAGGAAAAACAATTGCAGTTACCAGCTCTGGGGAAAACATATAAAATGTAGAAGCCAAGTTCCTATTATGTTTATTTTTAAATTGAGCATCATCATTCTATCTCTCCCATCTTCAAGTCTTTTACCTGCAAATAAATATAAATTTGTCCGCTCAAGTACTGATTATGAAGTTGAAACGTCTACTTACGTATGTAGTAAACAATAGTAAGAAAATGAAATAACTAAATAATGTTTAAAATACCTATTCATAATCACACTTTACCATACTTGCTTTCTCATTAACATAAAATCCTATATAAACATATTAGTCATATTTAACACTTACACTCTCTGGGAAGACATTGACCACCATCAACCCAAAATTATATCCCATCAAGAAATTACACGTGTCATCTAATAGTAGAACCTAAGAAGTACATTGGAGATAAATTGTAAAAAGTATGTCAACCTTTCCGAGTAGCTTGGCTTGGATTAGAAATTTAAATAGCCTAGATGTAAACACCCCATATGTTTTGCTCATAAAAACGTGGTTTGGTTTGAGATCCTAACACCTCGGTAACCTTACCCGCATAAACATCGATTAAACTCGACAACATAACACAAAATATCATCGCATAACACTATGTGCATAATTCATATCTTACAAACTTAAAAGAAAATCAAATGATGAAATCCCTCTACTAATCCATCTAAACATCATAAAAATAGAGATCTTAAATTTCCCTAGATACCAATTATAACGGACTTGGATATCTTATCAAATGAGTCTTGAATGCTAAAAGATGGTACAATCACTCTTAATTTGAATAATAATGCATAGCCCTTATACTAATTACCCAGATTATTCTACACATACTTATATGCATAAAATGACCTGTTCTTGCATAAATGAGCTCATATACGTTATACAAAGATAATCAAACATGCATAATTGAATAAACATCACAATATAAAACAACAAAAATAAACTATAATGTTAATTTGACATTATCACAATAAATCAATCTTTATTTCACCCCACTCACACCATAGGTCCCTTATAGCATAGTGGTATATTACATTCAGATCAATATAATTGTTATAATATATAATTAACATAACTTAATTATAAACCAAGTTAATTAATAATTCATCAATGACCAAATACTTATGATCAACCCTAATTGCAAACATGTCCAAAAGAAATATAAATAAAACACTTTTTTTTATTCTTAAAACATTTTTCTGGGGTATGGGAAGCCAAAGTATTTAACGAAGGTTTGTTTGAAAAGACAATTATAAGAGCAAGGGGTTTTGAACAATTTTACCCTGATATAAATTGACCATAATTTTTTTAAATATATCTCTGATTTAGATGGTCCTTATTACGTTAGAAAGTCTACTTAAAGATCTACAACTTCTATTTCATGAGACTTCTTTGAATCCTGAAATATTCCATCTTAATTTACATATCAATCTCACACTATATTTTTAGCCAATTTTTAACTTTTCATATACAAATAAAAAAACTATCAACTTGTTGATTAAACACAAAAAAATCTTAATTTTCTTCATAATTCCTATTCAATCACTGATCTTGATCATTCATAAACTTTACATGAAGAATTCATAATAAAAATTAACATATGATGATCACAACATACATGTAATTCATCAAACATCATGCAATAACATAAAACATATTTTAATTCCTATATATTATGCTCTCTATCACATGTATACATGATTTATGACTTAAATACCCTAGAGCTTGAATTACTCACCTTCTAGAGATCTAAAATCGATAGAACTTGTGGACTAGAGAAGAAAGATCTTTTCTTCAAAACCAAATTATGAGATCCCTCAATTTAGTCCCACATCTAATACCTACCGAGCAAAGATCCTGCTTATAAGTAAGAATAGACTATAGATCTTTAACTTGGTTAACCATTTTTAAATAAATAAATTTTTGAATTCCACACATATTTATAAAATTTAATGTAGTGACTTCTTAAATTCCACATATAATTTTCTATATAAAGGAGAGTTCTGTTGATGTTAAATAAAATATCTTCTGGATAGTTTGTGAGCATATTTGACTCACAAAGGGAAGGCTTTAGGATCGTGTGTCATAGTTGCGGGTTCCTCATCACAATACGAAGTTCGTATAATTACTTAAAATGTTATATATTTTGATTTAGGAGTTTTGGTCGGCCTGAGTCTACATTCGATCACTATACGCCGAGCGCAACCGGGGTCAAAGAATTCACTCAGTTCGACATAGGGCAACACTCTTAAAAAAATTACCATGTGGGAGTCTTGGTCGACTTGAGTTCATATTCAACCACCATGCACTGAGCACAACCGGGGTTAATGAATTGACTCAATTTGACACTTGACACAGGGCAACACCCCTGAAAGATTAAATACCTGCCCCATGTCGAAAGGGGTGACAGGGCACAATGGCGCAAGACGGTTCATTATGTACTTGTGATACTGAAAGAGTGAGTCAATGGTAAATATCAATAACTACATGCCGAGGGCAACGTAGCGTGTGTACGCATACATGAGATTGTAGCTAGATAGGTAGCCACCCTCCCAGCATATTAAGAGCTCAGCATAGGCTCATAATTACTAAAAGATGTAATTTAGATGTTGTGAAATATATTAATTATTTCTTGTAATTATACGACTTAGTATTTTTATCACTAATGCAAAATTGCCTCCACAGGTATGATCATGGAAGGATGGGTAGAGTCGAGACAGCTGGAGGACTCTATTATTGACTATTCTTTTCTCGAGATTGTTTGCATGACAGTGGGATTTAGGTTCATGGGGATTAGATTATTCTGAGCATTTGTATATTAAATTTATTGTTATGGATTTATTTAAAATCTGTAAAATTAATAGAAAATTAATTTATGAGACACTAAGTTTCATATAGTAACACTTGGCTCGTAGTTCAGAACGGACAGGTCGTTACACAAATACAGGTAAAGAGATATATGATGCAAAATCATCATCAACACAAACTTAGAAGGAAAAGAGAAGAATGTAGAGGAGGCAAAATGTAACGACCCAACCCAAAGAGTAAACTAACGAGCTTTAGTAATATTTTCAAAAGTGGTTAAATAATGTTAAAGATCTATAGTCCATTCCCAATAATAAATATAATCTTACCCAGTAGGTATTAGATGTAAGACTAAGTTGAGAGATCTCACAATCTACCTACTTTAAAAATTTTCGTCCTCAAAATTCCTACACTTAACTCGTTGTTAGCCCCAACC
Source organism: Piper betle (assembly GCA_033002965.1). Classification (NCBI taxonomy): domain Eukaryota; kingdom Viridiplantae; phylum Streptophyta; class Magnoliopsida; order Piperales; family Piperaceae; genus Piper; species Piper betle. The sequence continues at coordinate 7,212 of JAURVB010004827.1, forward strand.
TATGTATTTCTCTTGTCTGTGACCAATAACCTAGCTAACGTCTCTAGTTCAGCCCATCATCCAATATGGAATCAAGCTACTTTGATACTATTTTGTAATGACCCAACCCATTAGTTTATACTTTGGGTTGAGTCGTTATATAAAACTTGCTTATAAAAGCTTCAATGAAACCCTAACATTGAAATACACGGAGTTTCCCAATTCCTCACTTAACCCTTGGTCTAAACTAAGAGTCCTAAGAAAGTAGGAAACTTAATTAATTTTGTATATAAATTGCATGGTCGCAATATCAGATTAAAAAAATAATAACTTAGGCAATAGACCTCTGATTTAAACGATCCCTTTCACGTAAAAAATTTTAGGGGTCTACTTTCTTTTTATAAAATTTTAGAATTTTTGGACGAATAACCAAGAAGATATAGAATTTTCAAAATAAGGATGTCAAACTTGTTTCCTCCCAAGTTACAAGTTTCCTAATAACCCAATTCTAATTCCAACCCAACTCAAAATTAGAATTAAACCTTTTGAACTTAAATGACTTATTCTAAAACATATCATACATTAACATGAGCATTAATAACATCATAGTGTTCCATTTATTAATTTTACATAATTTACAATCTATGCATAACATATTTAATGTATCACACATTCCCTTGTAGAATTCTTATGTGTGTTCAATACTACTTAATTTTATGTATAAGCAATTCAATTAAATTAATGTACAATAAAATCATCTTTAATTATTTATGGAAATTTTCTTTGAAAAAATTATAATGGTATTACACAATGTTTTCAATTTTTTTTTGTCACAAGTATGCATATATATATATATATATATATATATATATATATATATATATATATATGTATGTATGTATGATCTGTTGTATAAAGTTAGATATCAATCCCTTGATTGAGTGGTTGTATTAATCCCTATTAGCATGGAGTAGGAGCATGTCACATTTCAAAAGATTTTTTTCCATTTTCTTTTTAAAAAAACTTAAGAAAAAAATTCCCTACTTTAATTTATTTTAATTTTCAGAGCATGAACACTTTCCAGGAATATTATTAATGAAAACCACAATGGCTCCATGGTTATTCAATTTTAATGAGGAAAAGTGAAAACAAGAAGTCAATTACTTCATAGGGAAGTATTTTGAAGAACCGGCGTGTATGGTACCATTGAAGCAAAATCTGTTATCAACAGCAAAAAGATCACCATGCCAATATGGTATGTTTTAATGTAAGGTCCATTCTCACTGGATTTTTAGCACTGGGATAGATTGTTTAAAAAGAAGCCATTATCTATTCATAGCTGATTTATATTTTAACATAAAGAATTGACCTTGGTTTATCGGGAAGCACGCTTGATTTTCAGAACTCAATTTTTGACGCAGATTAGCACAAATAGAAGCCACAGATTGGTTAATGGTTCAAGAGTTTGTGAGCCTTGTGGGCGAGTTCACACTTCATAAGTTGGTGATGCCCATTCCACTGCCCTGCCCAATAGTGTTTGGCTCTTTGCAAGTGAGGACTCTGAATGTTGGTCATTTCTTCTCATCCTACAAGTCCTTCACAAGAAAAAGGTTTCCTCCTACAAATTTCAGAAATAATCAATCATCTCTGATGCATCAATTAGTTCAGTTATCCTTCACAAATGTTTTTTTCTGCCAGAAGTAGAAGCGTTCGCTTAACCATAGATGTTGTTCTGTTTTTCTAATTTGTTGGCAGTTGGAAGATTTTGTCTTTGTAGTATGACTCATAAGAATTTGCTTCTAGTGTGTAATGGCAAAATCTCATTATGCATCAAACTTGTATGTGTTTTACGTCGACAAGCACTCATTATTTGGGATGAGAATTATAGTAGCTCCATCACCAAGCATTCATTATATGTGATGAGAGTTACAGCAGCTCCACTTCCATACACTTTCCGACAAGGTAATCTTGGCTAGCATCTAATGAATATCATCTATGAAGATACAACATATTGCAATTTAACCATCTAAGAAACCATTAATACCTCTTATCTTAAAGTTCAGCAACAGGGCAATTACAAATCTCAGTGGTAACCTGTAATATACTATCATACACACTCTCAACTAATGGTTCTTGGGCACTTCTAGAAGATAACTTAATTTGGAGAGAAAGTACTCTTACTTTAATCTAGAATTACTGTGCCCTCTCCAATGCAGGCGACGACGTTGGTTCTCTTTAATGGGCAATTTTCCTTCAAGACTTATCGAAATTTTTTGTCATCTTTTTCCAAACATGTCATTGATATCACTTGTTTGTTTCAAATATCAAACAAATTGTCATGCATTTATTAGTCATGTCAAATATGATATTTGTTTTTTCAACTTAGAAATAGAGGTTCCTATTTGGCAAGTAATTGCTAATTTTGTGAGGCCTGCCTTGATAAAGGATCATTAGTTACTCCAGAGTTTATATAGCAAGTTCATTTAGTATTCCTCAAAGTATATCGCTTGCTTTACCAAATCAACTCTTTGATAAAAGGTTCAATTAAATTCTCCCTTTTTGTTACAAAACAAACATGCAAGTCTCCTATTAAAGTCATTGTTCATCAACTACATTGTTTTCATTTGGTATGAATGGACTAGCGCTTTCAACAACAAGATCAGGACGCCTCCTGCAGTACATCTACCATATCTCCACTCCACCTTGGTTTAGAAGTTGTTGATCATTGACATATACTTTCAGATTTTTTCTTTAAGCCCCTCGAGCCCTTTTTGAGCTCTCCTCATTTCATCTCTTAGGGGTCATTGCCCCATCTTATGCAGAGTTTCCCTTTGGGAGTTACGAAATGAAATTTGCACCTTATAAAAAAACTATCTTGTCACTTTTTGCAGAACATAACAACAATTATAATCAAACTTAGTGTTAAGTTCTTCACAATAAGCCAGATATGATTTGGTAAAGATGGAGTACAAAGTAAGAAAATATTGGTAAACTGCAAGGTCTATGCTTAGTGAATAAACAAATAGTAGTGATGAATACCTTTTCCTGTAGCAGATCGTTTGATTTTACAATCATCAGATTCTGCAGAGATAAATAAACGTAAAAGCAATCAGTGGAATTTGCCTTAACAAAAACTTAGATGCCACTTGATGCGCATACTTTTACAGAATTATAAAACCAACAACAGTTTAGAAGTTGCACATCTAATCACATCATTGGTTTTCTCTTTAGTATTAGGTATACGTATGGCATCTACACCTTTTCCCTTCCATGATAATCAGTTTATCATCCTTTAATTTCCTTATCTGTAGTCCAGAGTTAAACTATTGTCATTCAAAAATGCAGAAATCCGTTGAGCTTTGAAATTGCTCAAATTCACGACATGGCAATAAAGAGTAAACAAAAGTGATCATGGATATATATCACTACCTTGAGCTCTGTGATTTGCTCAAAGTGATGGGATAGTTATAATGCCTAAACAATTGAACCTAAACATATACACAAGGTACAGTGAAATTCCATAACGAAGAACGATAAGGATAAACTAACCTTCCAATCAATAATCTCTTTCAGAATTTCATATAGTTGCAACTCCAATTGGACGAGCTCAATGAGGTTAAGATCTTCAATATAGCTCAGATCAGTAAAAAATCTGAAGAGACGAGATATTAAGACATCTGATTATTTCCTCAATTATATAATAGAAAAGGCTTGCTGCAACAAAAACTTCATATCAAATGTTTTATAATGCATTATTGACATTTAGCAAAAGCTTTTGTCCAAAACTGAGCTCTTTCAATTCAATTATTGTGAGAGTAGTAAGAAAAACAATAATCACCCGATTGTTGTCTGAAGATTATTTACTGCTCCTACACAACGGTCCTCCAGTTGGTGGCTCCTTACATCCTGTAAAGCCAGACCTTGACATTAATCAATTGGGAATATAGAGAATATTATGCAAACAGGAAATTTCAAATAGACTATTAAGCAGTTGTTGACATCTAGACCTCTGTTGAGTGACCTTTGGCTAATTTGTGCTCATGATAACGCTTGATAATAACTTCAACGCTGAAAGAAAGGAGAAATGTTGTCAGAGAGATCAAGTACACACATACTTGCAAAGGGAAAAATTCCCATTTGAGTGCATGGTCACATCTGCGTGCGTACACACAATAGCAAGTCATGTGCAAACACACACATATACATGCAAAAAGAGAGTAGTCAAAGAAGAACATGTTCTTATAATTTTATGAGATGGTCTATGCAAATATGTGGGGATGAAGTTGATGCAATGCACTCCACTAGGGTCCATTAATTTGGTTGGCATGAAAAGGTATAAAATGAACGAAATTTTCATTAGTTATAATTTACAAAGAGTTAGTTATGATGTAAATACCAGAGGAAATAAGAGAACCACATTTGTTCCAAATAAGATAAGCCCATAAGTAAGCATTAGTGAAGGCGGAGGAAGCACCGTCAGCCTTTATGAGAAGGTCATGGAAGTAGGGAAGGGAGGTCTAAACGGAGAGAGAAATGGTTGGGTAGTTAGTGGTGTGGTCGGCAGGAGAGGTGTGAGCACGGGCTATAATGGAATGGATGATTTTATTTAAGGGTGGTGAGCTAGAAAAGCTAAAAAGGGAGGCATTTCGGAGGTTCCAAACATATTCCTAGCATAGGAGCGTAAGGTGGAAGAAATCAGTGAAGATAGGAGGACAGGGGGAGGGTGGTTCTAGTATTCAAGATAGAAGGAACACTAGTATGGTGAAATGTATAAAAAGATTTCTAGTGACTTGGTTGTGGTGCAAAAGGTGGGCACAAGACTCGGGGAGGTGACAGAAGGGACAAATGCTTGAGGTAGGAATGTTTATCTTTCTTAGATTATAGAGTGTGGGGAGGAATTATTGAGCAATCCATAGTTTTAAATATCGTAATATACCATCTGGTTGTACCCGAAATATCATATTTTGCCCGAAAATCCTACTGGTTGTACCCGTTTTTAATTTGAAATTTTCACAATATTTTCTTTAAAAAAACACAATATTTTTACCGATATTTAATAAAGTATTAACAGCAAAATTAATTTTTAGTATTTAACAAAAAAATTATTTATAATATTGAAATCTGGTTGAACCTGATTCACCTAGTTAAACTAAATGTACCTAATATCGGCTGTGTATCTGGTATGACAATTGATATAATATTTAAAACTATGGAACAATCTCTATCTAAGAAGATTGTTGCAGTTGAGGGTGCAAGATCTCCGCATCAAATATTTACCAAGATAAGATCTACTCAAGGTTCACCTATTAGGTTTCCAATCTTGTTTAGGACTCTCAAGAAAGAAAGAACTTGGAAAGATCTTGGAGAGTTCTCATAATTGTTAGGATCTTGAAAATGTTGATATCAATAACTATTATATATATAATACTTATCAAAGTATATGAATATTTACTTCAAAATAATAATTAAACTAAGTGTTATTATGCCATAAATAAATTTTATAAATAAAACTATTTATGTTAAATTTTATACATCAAAAGATTTACAATAAAATTCACAATAATATACTTACAATATACAATTTATATAAAAATATTTAAGGCAAGCATTTCAAAATAGCATATATTTTTTCATTAAACAGTTTATGTAAAGTATTTACAACAAACATATGATAAGTTATTATTTTTATCACAAACATTACAACAAAATATAGAATAAAACATACAATAATATATTTTCAACATATTTGCTACAAACATATATACATATACCATAATTATAAGTTAAAACAACAATCAATCAAACTATAGTAATAAAAATCGTATGATAAGAATCAAATGATGATAAAAATTAATATAATTGGATGAATAAATTAACAGTATACATACATACATACATATATAAAATAAATCAACACCCTACTCACACCTATTTTTCTCCTACCTACCCACCATTGTCCCCCTCAAGTCCACCGTCACTGTCCTCTCCCCCACACATCCCTCTCCCTCAGTCCTTCATTGCCTCCCTCTCCTCCACCCACTTGTCACCCACCCCTCCCCCATCGCCTATGCCTACCTCTCCCTAGTCCCCATTGACTCCTTCCCAATTCCCGTCTCCCCGAGGCCCAGTTGCCTACCCTTCCCCTCCTCCTTCATTGCGTCTCCTATAAACAACAAAGCTGTAACCTTTAGGTAAGCAACAAGGTGGCAAAGGTGCCACACAACCCATTCTTGCCAGGAACTACCTGTTCTCACAGGAGACTAATGTAATTGCTGGGAATTTGTGAGGAGCATTCAGATTCTCAGTGAGTCTAGCAATTCTTATCTATGGAGGGAGGTTTGTCGTGCCACGTCGTGGCCACCACCCGAGACTGTGTCCTTGACAAGAACTCGCCAAGAATTCAAGAGGAGGCTAACCACGGATCCAATATGTTATCGAAGATGTGCTTATGATTTTTAATTTTAATTAATTATTATTCAAAAAATAACTTACCCAAGATCATTACACTTGGGCCCCGTCATTATAAATACTATTAAAACTAACCTGAAATTGTATTGAATTATAGGGTGTACAAAACACAAACTAGGCTAATAAGCTACCAAAAAAATTCGAAAGACAATTTCTTTAAGGAATTTGAAATGTAAGATCCTCTTAATAGTTAGTCTACATTCAATACTTAATAGGGTAAGATTCATGAAGATGTATTTTTGATCTTTAATAGTAGTTAACCGCTTTTAAAAGCCAGATTATTAGGAGGGTGGAAAGGAAGCTTCAGTGCAAGTGAATGGGGAAAGATGTAAGAGGGAGGGAGGGAAGAAGGGGGTAAGGTGGGCAACAGAATTTGATAGAAAAGGAACGAATTGAGGTGCCAAGCATGTAGCGGAGAGGGAATGGATCCTGAGGATGGCAAGGGCATCGTTGGAATAGAAGAGGGAACTGATTCACATTCGATCTTGACCTTCTCTTATATATGAAAGATGAAACATGATGAGAGGCAAGGAGTTGAAATGAGGCGGATATGCTTCTGGATACTTGGACCTGGGGATCAATTTCAAGTCTGACTGACTTTCCGTTTCCACGTGCCCACAAAGCATTTCTTTAAATATAGGATAAACCTTTGGCAATGGGGTTTTCTTGATAAGGTTGCAGAAGTAGAGGACCACTCTTTCCCGTTTTTATATTTTGTGATATCCCTAAATTAGTCCCACAGTTCAACAACTACATGGATAAAATCTACTATATTAGTGGAGATGATGCTTACTATCTTCAATTAAGGTTAAATATTTTAAAAGGATGACTTAAACCTATAAATTTGTATAAATCGGGTTAGATTGTTACATATTTAATCCTCAACAAGAGGGAAATGTAAGCTGAGATGACTCCAAAGGCTTGTTTTGCAAGAAGGGCTTCTGTCATTGTGTATTCATTTCCCTAACACCAAGACCTCCAAGGTCAAGAAGCTAATAAATGTTATCCTAAGAGTTTGTCCCAACAGAAATTTCCTCAAATAGAAGTTTGTAGTATCTCTTTCTTCGTTAAACTTTAATACTCTTTTACCTAAATTACTATGTATGTGATGATGGTAGGGTTATTCTATCTTCAAAGTATCACCTTATCCTAGTTTCTATCTAAAAATTGCATCCAAAGTTCTGGTGAGTTTACAGAAAATTTTGTTCAAGTAGAGATTAGCATGAGCCGTGAAAATTTTTATCAAACAAAAGTATGACAGGGAAATAATTAAGAGCATGATTACGATTAAATTTTACATAAAAAGAAGTTATGTTACCTTTTAAATTTCAAGTTCAATAATTTATTTGAAAGAAAGTATGTTTTAAAAAGATTTTCAATAAAACATAAAAACGTAATAAATATTAAAAATTTAGCGATTCTCTGATATAAGAACATGATATTCGATAATAAAAATGTGTTGTGGAATTTTTTGAAGTAATTGGAAAAGAAATGTGATTCGAATTCTTAAAAGTTGGTATAAATAAAAATCACAAAAGTGCAAATTAGTGAAAAATAATCTCCCTTAAATTACTTGATCCATACTTGGCAACATGAACATATCATGTGCCCTTCTAAAATGGTCTGACTTAAGATACATTGGCTTAAAGTGAAGACCATGAATGTATTTCCTGGGCATTTCATTCATTATGGGCCACTAATATATAAGCAATATTTTTATATGAATATCGTTATAAGTAATATTGTTATAAATAAATTAATTTTTACAAATGTATATGTCGTCACAAAGTAAAATTTAATAGCGCCGTATATTTAGAAATGAAATATTAATATTATACTAAAATTTATTATCATAATTAAATTGATATTCTATGTATTATTTGTCTTTCATTATAATTAGTGATGAATTATGGCTAGTAATTTTATTTGAGAATAATCCAAAGTAGTACGTACATAATACATATATGAAAAAATTAGAAGAACCAAATCTCTTATATTTACGTTTTATTAAAAATGTCAAAATAGGATCAATATATAGCATCTCTATACAAGATGCAGGATTTTGTTCTAATTATCTGCCATATGATTTAAACACTTGGGTTAATCTTATGAAAAAGAGCTATAACCTATGTAATGTATACAACCGAGACTCTAACATAATAATAATTAAGTAACATAATAATTGAGTGATAACCTTATGCAGTGTAATTTTATCTAAGCTACGGAAAGTCAAATGGGCTTGAAATTAAAGAATTAATACATACATAGTCAAATTCTACGTTAATCTCCTTCTTCTCTTATCCAAACCATCACCTCAATCTTAATTTAATTTGCTATTTCATGGGTGAAATCACCTTATATTTAAGGTTTGAATGGACACCATACAAAAAGTAAATACAAAATTTTAATATTAAATGCTATAAAAGTAGATTTTTTAAAAAATGCCCACTCAAGACGCCAGGTTAGCCGTTGATGATCTCCGCGAGCCTCTGAAACGGCATATAAAAATATCCCGGAAACACGGGTAAAACACAAAACCAGAAGCTTGTGTTCATAAATGATGTCATGAAATTCTATGCTTGTTCCAACGCTCATTTCACCCCGGGCTCATATAAAATCAGCCCTTCTCCTTCTCCCTCCACATTCAGTATATAGTAACCGGGACTGGCGAGACTACACCTGTCACCGGTGCATTTTGATCATCCACCAACCTCATCAGTCGTCTCTTCTCCAAAATAAAAATTGTCTCTTGGTGTAATCTATCTCTACTCAATCTTACTACAGTTATCATCTAGGAGATGTTATAATTGCTTCTCCAAAGTTCCTCCATGTAAGAATTTTCCTCAAATCCAACTGTTCAAACAAAAGTACCCGTACCAAAACCGAACTCAATCTTTATTTAAAAAAGAAAGAAAGAAAGAAAGAAAGAATGAAAACGAACTCAACCGATTAACGCTCAGAAGCCCTAATTACCGAGAGCATGCAAAGTGCATAAAACAATAGGAGAGCACCTGCCGGCGTGGGAGAAGGAGTAGGAGCGGCGGGTGGAGGAGAAGACGAGGGCCGCCACCTCGGCACCGCAGAGGACGGAGAGCTCGCCGGCCTTCTTGAAGAAGCCCTGCCGGCGCTTGGAGAAGGTGACCTTGCGGACCGTCTTGTCGTCGATCCGTCGTAGCACCACCTTTCCCTCCCCATGTCAGATGATGATCTAGTGAAGCTAGCAAGAAGAAAATTGTATATTATTATTTTTCCCCCTAAGGCTTAAGGACCATGAGAAGACTAAAGGGGTAGTAGAAGAGTAGTGGCGGCCATGGGAGAAGGTATTAAGGAAGACGGTCGAGGAGAGGTGGAGTGGACACGAGGGTGACGCGGGCGATGGGACTGTATACCGTACACTCTGACACACACTCTTCTCTCTCAGAAACTGTTCAATGGTTGAGAGGTAGATGCCACGTTGTTGTTTTTTTTGGGTGTGCACGGTCTGGCTTTGCCTATGTGCAGTTTGTTTTATTTTATTTATTTATTTACTTTTTGTCCAGGATGGTAATCGAGGAGCCAGTCAAATTAAGTTGTATTTGAATTTGATTTATTTATTTTTGAGTTTGAGCCAAGCTTAATAAATTATGAACTAAGTCAATTTTGAATTGAGCATAAAAAAGTTTAAACTTTATTTATTTATGTTCTTTAAATATAATTTAAAATAATTTTAATTTTGAAAGATTATATAATTCTACATCATATAAATTGTACATACATAAAATTATTATATTATTATGTAAAACCATTATCAAGATAAGATTTTAATTATTATTATTTTATTATTTTATATGCAATGTAAATAATTACATAAAATACTTATAAAATATATTATTTAATGTATAATTTTGTACCTTGAATCAAGTCTAAGGCAAAATGGCAGTGTGCTCATACTCGTTTTGATTCTAGCTCGTCGAATTTTAACTGGAACTAAATTTAATTAAGTATCAAATAAATTCGACGAGCTAGAATCAAAACAGTATGGCTTACTGCCATTTTCCTTAGACTTGGTTCAAGTACAAATTATACATTAAATAATATATTTTATAAGTATTTTATGTAATTATTTACATTGCATATAAAATAATAATATCTTGATAATGGTTTTATATAATAATATAATAATTTATGTATACAATTCATATGATGTAAATTATAAATGCTTCAAAATTAAAATTATTTTAAATTATATTTAAAGAATATAAATAAATAAAGTTTAAACTTGGCCCACATGCTCAATTCAAAATTGGCTTAGTTCACAATTTATCAAGCTTGACTCAAACTCAAAAATAAATAAAATAAATTCAAATACAGCAACATTGGCTCCTCATTACCATCCTGAGACAAAAAAGTAAATAATAAATAAAATAAAACAAACTGACATAGGCAAAGCCGGACCGAAACACACAAAAAAAAAAAAAAACAACGTGGCATCTACCTCTCAACCATTGAACAGTTTCTGAGAAGGGTGTACATAC